>JAWWMK010044778.1:0-10967 GCA_035047105.1 Galeopsomyia nigrocyanea
GAGTCGATCGAGATTCGAACCCACGACCCTAAGATCATGAGTCCGGCACTCTACCAACAGGCTACAGCTGCCCCTGTGTGTGTGTGTGTGTGTGTGTGTGTGTGTGTGAGGCGAGGGCATCCCGCACGTAACGTACCTGCAGCTCTTCTATCTATAACGACAACAACTGATTACAACAACCGCCAGATAAGGTGCAATCGGCTTATAGCTGCGCACAGATAAGGGCAACGATTTTTTGTTTCGTGAACGAACGAATGAACGAAAAAAAATGTATGTATATGTACGGAGCAAACGCGCGTCATTAATGCAACGCTTTGAACCAAATAATGAGCGCACACACTCGTGCGCCGAGCGATAAGACCGGTTTTTTCCCCCTTTACTCAATGAACCACTGACTGTCTTTTTTTCCTCTCTCTCTCTCTCCCGTTAATTATTCGCTCGCTCGTTAACAGCTCGTAAAACGTAAATATATATACGATCAATTATTTTTCGGTGTTTGTTTACTTTTTGCCTGCCTGTAGATTCTTTCAATTGTCTGCTCGCACAGCAGCAGCAACAGCAGCAGCTCCATCTATTCATCAAAGAGCTTTTTCTAATTCGGCCGTTTCTATTGCTCGCTTCCTCTCGGGCTGCGTTGCTACTGCTGCTGCGGCGGCTGCTTTTTTCTCACGTCCCTGCCCCGTCTGTGTCTGTCTGTCGGTTCTCGAGTTACGCACACGGAGGCAGGGTACGTACATAGGGGGGGCTTTGCTGAAACCAGATAAGGCCTACGGACTAAGCTCCGCATGTGTGTGCGTGTATGGAGAGCCAGCCCTCTCTCGCTCAGCTGATACCTTTAGCTCCAGCTATCCTCTCTTTTCTCTTTCCTTTCTTTCCTTTCTTTTCTCTCTCTCTTTTTATTGAACGCGAGCCCTTTTTTCGAAACCCTCCTACGCTCTCCTTCAACAACTTTCCTTTGTCTTCGCTGCTTCACTGATATAGCCTCCTATCCGACAAAAAACATTGTTTCTCTAGTTTTTCAAAGTATTTTTAGCTTCACTGTTTTATTGCTTGAGAAGAGGGAAGATGTTAGAAGTCCGTCGATTGTTTGGCCGAGCTTTTTTTTTTACAACGACAGAAGCAGCTTAAGAAGAAGAAGAAGAAAAACAAGAAGAAGAGAGGACCTCCTCGGTCTAATTAAAACGAATTTCACGGCAGATTTAAGTGAAAAATTCCAAGAGATTCGACTGAAAGGCTTCTCTCTCTCGAAAAGCAAGCTCTTGAGAGAGAAAAAAAAAAGACTCACTCTTGGCGCGCGAGTGTTTAAAGAGCAGTGGAAATTCCACTAACGTCGGGCAAGCGGACGCACTCGAAATCGCTTTTTCGTTTTTAAATTATACCAGCAGAAAGATTAAATCGTCATCGTGCTGCATACGGCTTTCGAAAGCTGCTTGCGAGAGTGAGAGAGAAAAAAAAATTGTTTAACCCCAGCTGGGCGATAAAAAGAATAATTTTTAGTGCGGCACCACGTGTGGTGTGCGTACTCTCGGTCGCTTCCTCTCCAGATGGGCTGCTCCGCCCCCTCGGCAAGCAACTTTCGAGAGAAGCAGCAACAACGAAAAAAAAAGAAGCCAACGAAAATTTAAGTGTGCGCGTACCGTAAATTCGCGAGAGAGAGAGCAGCTTTTAAACCCCCTGCGGGCTCTTGCGGAGAGCGCCCGTTACAATGCTCGAAAGGAGCGAGCTTTGTTTCCCAACGGCGGCAGCAGCAGCGAACAAGTGCGCGCTCGCAAATTGCCGCGGATTTATTGTTGGGATCGGCTTTCGCATTTTACACACACATACACATTGCCAGAGAAAGCGCGGCCTAAGTGAGTAGTAGCTCAAAAAAGAGGGTCACATCTCGACAAAGTACAAATGATCTTTTGATCTTGTCCCTTTTTACGGAATTTATCTATTGAGGGCCAGAAGTGAGTTTCACACGGGATGAGTCAATTGATATTGACACAGCTGCTCGCGAGTCGGCAGAAGACGAGCCGACAGCCAAGTGAGAGAGAATACTGCGGAGGCTTGCAAAATCATTGTCGAAAGTTGCTTTGACACTACACTGGTAATGGTATGAGTACACAGACACACACACAATGGGGGAAAAAGTCGAGTAACCGCCGAAATCGTTAACAGTATAGAGCCAGCCGGGCCACTGCGCGACGACTGTCGTAAGCGCGGGCACGTTTCACAAATGGGTCAGTAAGCGGCAGCTTGCGAAAAAATACAAAAGCCACAGCACAGGTTACAGCCGCATGCGCATGAAGTACACACTACGATTTCCCTTCCAACGTCTCATTTTTGAGGGTCAGCCCTCGTCTTTCTTTTCTCTTCTTTTCTTTTTCCTCCACTGCTTAACAACTTAATTAATCAATAAATACCAGTCCCATTATTTTTATCTTCTTCTCGCGCAAGTGCTGGGTACGCGCAAGAGAAAGCTCTGGCAGTTCCCAAGATTCGCATCTGCAAGTGGTCACGCCTCGATTACAATAATGCACACAGTGATTTATTTTACGGCTCGCTCGCGAAGCCCGCTATAATTGTATTTAAATTCCTCGACCAATTACTTGACCATATACCGGCCGTCGTCACCGGCTGATATCAATAATCGTGCTGTTGTTTAAAAATCGTCAATTATATCGGCATGCAAACTCGTAATTTTCTCAAGTCTGCTTGGCCTTGAGCAGCTGTCGCCGAAATGAAAGAAACACGAAAAAAAAAAGGAAGAAACGACGAGTTAGTTTAAAAAGTTTAGTCGATTTTGGAGTAGGGGATCGCTATCGTTTTCTTCTCACGTTTTTCGCGGATAATTAGGCGTCGTGGCGATTGGCCATGGATATACAGCAGCAGCAGCAGCATAGTAGCGAACGAGCGCGAGGCAATAAAAGTGAAAATTGCCGAGTGCGCGTCGTGACCGAAATTTCCTTTTGTTACGCCGCGCGCATTGCACACTGGCTTCATTTTTTCTCTCTCTCTCTCTCTTGCTTTTCGCTCTCTTAATTGCGAAACGTCAATACTGCACAACACACGTACACACGCAGAACTGCCGGACTACTTTCAAGTTCACAAAAGACGCGAATATATTGGCTTGTTTTGAATTTACACCGAACAAAAGCTGCAGCGAGCTTACATAAAGCAACTGTCATTTCTCAAGTGGAATATTGCTTGGGGAATAATAAAATAATAAAAAATAAAAAGTGGTATGCACACCAGAGCGAGAGAGAGCAAGAGAGATCAATGATAAAAACTGGAACGGGCGTCTGTGGCTTTTATGAACGCTGACTGAGTTTTTGCTTCTATTAACGATGAGAGCGGGAGAGAGAGAAAGAGAGATGCTTTTGAAGGTCGAATTCATATGTGCGCCGCGAGATACGAAATTCATACTGTTTAATTTTAACAAAAGCCATATCACTTGCCACTTGTACAAATATCCAATTTAAGTTCGCGGTGCTCGGGTAATTTATATCCATTGGAGAATTGGGAACCGGGCGAAGCAAGCAGCAGCAGCAGCAGCAGCAATGACGTCGGCAGAAATGTACACATATCGACCTCACAGGTCGCGGAAAAAATAACATCTTCATCGCTGCGCCGAGGAAGAGAGAAATAAGAGAGAAAAGAGAGACGAGGTCGTTTTTATAGAAAACACGAAAGGAAATATATTTATATGTCGATACAGATCTGCGCTGCGCGTTCGAGCGAGCGGGAGAGAGATAAACTAAATGCAAGAGGGATATTGCAGCAGTGCAGTTGAGCCGAGATAGCATCGCGGCTGCCTGCGAGCCGTGAGCGTATACGGCGGCGGCGGCAGCAAGTTCGATCGGACAGATTAGTTACGTCAGCGTTTACGCTTCATGTAATTCAGATGACTCTCTCGCTCGCTCGCTCGCATACATTGCAAGAAAGTTTTCGACTGACGCATCTATCAATAGCAATTGAAGAGTCGAGCCGAGTTTGTTGGCTACTGCTGTGCCCATGAAATACTTTCTCGCTCAATCTCTCTACGAAGAAATATATAACTTCGTAAAAATTCTATTCGAGCAGTAGCACATTAATTGTCGGCAATGAAAAATGTAAGCAGGCCGCTCTCGTGTCATCGGCTTGTATTCGCTGCTCACTGTGATGCGGGCTATATAAGCAATTGGCTTGCTCGAAAGGAAGTGGCCAACTAAAAGAAGGGCAATGCTTACGCTCAATGAAAACAGCTGTTAAGCTACTGCTGTTGCCACGATGACGACACACATGATATGTGTGTGTCGGTGTATGTGCAAATAAACCCCACCTAATACTTATAGCTTTCCACGGAAAAAAAAGGCAGCGGTATGGCCTCGTAAAAAATATTCAAGACGAACGAGAGAAAGGGGAAATTTTTTGGTATGGCACGAAGTAACGTGCAAATAACGGACTGAGTGCAGATCAATATTGGCTCAGCTCGCGCGCCGTACGTAAAGAACGACGATGAAAAAAAAACAGGCTCATTTACATCAATAAAAGCTGAGCTAATGGAACGTTTCAATGCCATCACGGAAAGAGAGAGAGAGAGAGAGAGAGAGAGAGAAGAGAGTTGCAAAATACACGCACAAGTTTCATTAAAAACGTCGACGAGTTATGTATACGCCGTACTTCGAATCGATTGATGAATATTCGTTAGTAAGCAGCGACGGCGGCGAATATGTGCTCACTTCCTGAGTGTTTTAATGATATTAATGAGGTCGTACGTACGGCAAAGCAAAGTGGGTCATTAGTCGCTAATACTTTTGGGCTCAAAGCTCGGGGAAGATAAACTTCCGCGTGAATGCGCCGCAGCGCAAGCTTTTTTTTCGAATATCCGATGCAAATAGAAGGGTTTTACGGCGGCAGTAGGAGCAGTAGTCGAGGAATGGCAGGCATCGAGGCGGAGTATAAAATTACCGCGGGAAGAGCGAGAGGCGAGCTATCTCTCGCGATGCTCTCACTCGGACGAGGTAGCCGATACTTTGTCTGGAATGCGAACCAGTTGTGCGTGCAAAAGCTCTTTCTCGCTCTCTCTCTCTCTCTCTCTCTCGCGCGCGCTCGAGTTTATTTTCGTTGTTCTCACGTCCGCCTCACTCACTCTCTCGGGAAATTTCGCTGGGGCAATTTCGGCATTTGCATCGCTACTGTAGTTGCAAGAAATTCCAAGTGGCTAAAGTTGGTCGAGCGAAGCAAGCAAGCAACGAGTTCCGGCTTCCGGTCACGGTCAGCGCGCCCTCGGGCTACTCGCTCATATCGACACGCCACTGCAGCCTAAGCTTGGCTCGACTCTTATACGCCTCTCTATATATACCGGGCTTAGCAGCAGTGCAGTCGCCGCTGCCAGCCAAGGTGGAGGTCGTTACACCCTACACTCGATCGACTGCCTAGCCCGCTTAGCTTCTGCATGCTTCTTCTTTTTTCTTCCATATCACTCCCTTCCTTATTCATATAGCGCAACGTTTTACCCCACCCCGCTTCGCTGCATATCGTACGTTTGATAATTTATCGCGACAGGGAACAAAAAAAGAAGAAGCTAGGTACACGCGTCGAAGCGGGACTTGTAATCGTTGCGAGTTTCGACCGATAAAAAGCACATATACGCAGGGAGATATGATTAAGAAAGCCTCGAAGGTGGAAAAACCAGAGAGGCTGATGCCTCGTCGCGATTAAAGCTCGAACGCTCTCTGCCGTATATGACGATTGTAGATAGATGCTAACGAACGATTTTATCGCGTCGAGTTGAACGAGCGAAAAAAAAAGACAAGGAAAAAAAATCGGTGAGAAATCAATATTCGCGCTGCCGTGGCGACGAAACACGTGTAGCAATTACAATTGTTTATCGGCTGCTAAAAGAGATTGGGGACTTAATATTTTATCTAAATTGAGCTCTTTCTCTGTTTTGCCCGAAGCGATAACCAAATTAGCAATTCAATTTTCGATAATTGAAATCGCAGAGAGCGCGAGCGAACAATAAATTTGCGAAGCGCGCGCGTAATTGATTCACACTGTCGCGCTCGTGTGCATTATCTCGCGATAATGAGCTCGCGTACTATATATGTATTTACAAATCGAACGTACGTTCGTTTTTCTTCTTTTTTTTCACGTTCCGTACGCTGCAGTTCTTTTCCGTTATTATATATATAGCAAAAAGCCTCGACGCAACACACATCTGTCACCGCGCGCGACCAGATGTTCTCGCACAATGAAGTCGTCGGCGCGGACTCGTTATTTCGATTACAGACTGAGCGAGAGAGAGAAAGAAAAGAAGTCAAGCGATCGAAGTCGCGTGCCCGAGAACGAGTAATTAATCCGGTAGCTCGAGCAATCGATCGACGCTAGCACGCGATGCCCTTTTTTTTTATTCCTTTTTCTGCTACTTCTTTTTTTCTTTTATTTTCCATTTGACTTTTGAGAGCACTAGAGCGTATATGCATGTATGCGCGTTTAATGTGGGGGGTCCATTCACACGCGTCTTTTCTGCGGTTGCCGGCAGCTGCTGCGAGAGCAGGCGAATTTCCCACGAGACTTCAGCGTTTGCAGGACGTGTAAGTGCGGCGCCGATCGATAGGAATCCTCACGTTTCGCCTGTATACGCGCGCTCGCGCAATCAACTTTCAAAGGGGAGAGCTGCAATCGATCGAGTTTAAATGCCCAATGCTCTCGGCAGCAGCAGCAGCAGCAGCTCGAGGGACATTTAACTACATGTATAATACTGCAGCGAGATGCACTGCCTACACACTGCTTACTTGCTTGCACACTATAAGCACTATATTGAGACACTTGCACACTGCACTGAGTCACTTACTTGCAGAAGGAGCAGGAGGCGGCGATGAGTTATGAGAAGCCGCGGGCAATGTGTACAACGACGACGAAGACGACGATGAGGCGCGTTCGAGGAAAGAGCGCGAGAGCCGGAAATAAGCGCTCGTTCGTGGCATCCGTTCCACAAAGTGCATCTCTCTCTCTCTCTCTCTCTCTCTCTCTCTCGCTTGCATCCTCTTTCTCTCTCTCCAGCTCGTTCGTAGGTCGACGCGCGTGCACGCCACATGTTCCCTCATCCCTCCCCTCCCAGCTTAAGAGCTTTTTTGCCTCCTCCTCCTCCTTCTAAGACTTGGCGTATCTGTGCGCGAGCGACGCATGCGCGCGACAGAGCTTGCACACATATCGCCAGAGTTACAGCTATAGCGAGAGAAGGAGATAGAGAGCTAGCGAGCGAGAGATATGCTGTTTACCTCGTTTTTATTTGCTGCTTCGCGTGATCGTGTGTGCGAGAGCGAGAGCGAGAGCGAGAGAGAGAGAGAGAGAGAGAAAGAGAGAGAGAGAGAGAGAGAGAGAGAGAGAGAGAGAGAGAGAGAGAGAGAGAGAGAGAGAGAGAGAGAGAGAGGAGAGCGTTGTACGAGGAGCGAGCGCGGGACAAATACATCATGCGTATCAGTCATCATTGTTGTGACGGCCCATAGTGGCCGATTAGCTGCTTATCGATATTCCGCTATCGGCCGGAAAATTTTTCGAAAATTTTTAATTGCGTTCAATACTTTCCAAAATAGTTGGAGAACGTCCAGTTAAATTTTTACAAAAAAAATATTAATTTATCGCTGAGGTAAAACTTTGTTACGAGGCATCTTGCACACATACCCAGCGAGCATAACGAGTGTCAGGAGACACACAAGAGACGATACAGTGAGCGAGCAGCGAGAGTGAGAGAACAGCGCGACGTCACACCGAAAATAGCCCACGTGACCGCGGCGCGTGACTTTATAGCAAGAGCGAGCGATAGCTCACGGCTTTACTGTGCATGCGCTCGAGCTGTGAACATTGCTTCTACACTCCGGTGCACCAGCGACCTTCACCTTGTGGCAACGACGGGCAACTCTCGCGGGTTATACCTAGCAGGCCGACGGCGGCCCCGTGCGGCGGTAAGCCCTTCCAGTGAAAGCGAGTTCCTGGAAGCAAAGCGTGCGCTGTCCGAGGATTTCCGGCGCGGAAATCGTTCTAGGATACCTGGCTCTGCGAGGAGCCGCTCCGACGTAAGTAGCGAATATCCGTTGTTCTCTCTCTCGCGACGCGCAAGTCTTTAGCTGGACACTTCTGCGGAAGTCGTCCTCGCGACCACGCAACGGTCGTTGTACCAGGGCCTTCGATATAATAAATCAGCAGAGTACCAAGAGTATCACACTTGCTCTATTTATTGCGAATATAAGACTTTGATCCTCTCTACATCTGCCGGACGACGACGGGTAGAACCTCGCCGCCTCCGCGGGCAACTCAACACTTGGTTGAGCGGCATTTATCTGAGCTAGCTCGGGATAAATTCCGTCGTATAATAGTGTGTCCCTCTCCCTCGGCAAAGGGAGTTACGGGTATTAAAAAGGGCCGATCAGCATTATTACACTGGCGCCCAATCGTGGATTTATAATTTTCAAGTTGCAGCAACTTTCATAAAACCAAATCAAATTTTTCTTTCTCTCTTTTCTAATTATTAAAGTTTCATCAATATCAAATTTCTATTAAGAGTAAACATTACATCATTTTATTTTACCAAGATCAAATTTTCATTAACAGTGAAAGCAAAATTCATTCATTTTACATATCAAATCACATCGGAAAATAATTATTATCAACTTGAAGAGCGTTAAATCAAAGTCGAAAGTATTTGTCTAACACGTGGCGATCGGGCGATCGCTCGTGAAGATTCCAAAATTCGAGAGACAAAGGCGATTACATAAGCCTCACATTCAAATCAAAGTACGTAAGCACGTGCAAGGTAATAAATTCCTCGAGCATCGCACGAGCGACATAAGTTATATAACATCATAGGTAAATAATTTCGGTTTCATAAATTCGTTTTCGTTTTCGTTAGATGTATAATTGAAATCGGAGTGAACAAATTCGCGCACGACGCGTTGTAAGACATTGTTGCAAAATGAATTGTGAGGGCAGAAGGGCTGAGATTTAATTTTCATGAGAGCCGTTTTAGAGAATTGCTACGTAGAAATAGAAGGGTTCAAACGATCCTTATAGCGAAGTTTTATTCTTAAACAACATTGCTGCCCAAGCAAACACGAAGTAAGAATTATTTTGTTTCCGCGCTTATTGAAGTTCACCCCGAAATTAGATAACTCGGACGTTTTCAGAGCGACAGAAAAATCAAACGATACTTGCGCGCAACATCAAAATACATCTAGCGCAAGGTCAAGGTCTTATTGGCTGTACATTGTAGATAGACCAACGTTTTTTTTTTCATTTTCTTATTATTTAAATTTTTTTTCTTTAATTTAGACCTCTCGAAAACAATCAAGACATTTATTTTTTTACAAAGCATACAGGAAAATAACTGTATACGCGAACCGACGGAAGGTAAAATTCAAAAGGTATTATCATTTACTATTAAACTATTGTTGAATTATATTACATATTACATCGTTACCACGTTCTTTTTTGTACAAGCACACTTGGTTTTCTCTGTTAATAACGTCAAGAGTTTCAACGGTGTTAACCCACTCGACTACGTCGTATAGCTACCACACACATACACAATACACATGCACACACCCCAGTACATAAGTAGCGAGTATTCCACAAAAACGGCATCCACCCCAAAGTGTACATCCCTTGATTTTCGAGCACGGAGATAGCATTAAAATATTAACAAGAATCATTTTCTTGAACAATTAATTTCGAGACACCGTAATTAACCTACAGATTTTACGAAATAATTAGCAGCGCGTAAACAACAATTTCATATAGCTATACCCAATTAAAGTTGACAAATACGCGTACTGTAAAACAATCAAAATGGCGGACTACTACAACCAACAAGCTGCAGAAGATTACGCAGATACGCTAGTAGGAAAACCATTAACAAACACACTGATAGCGTTAGGCCTTTCTCAAGACGGTAGGGTTACGGAAAAACGCGAAAGAGTCCCTAACCGTCTGCAGGGGCAATATAATACTGCAGATTTTGAAGTAGGGTCGGACAAAACCCACCATGACAGATGCTCGTGAATTTCATCGAAATTACCGAAAAGGCAAAACGCGACAGCGACAATACCAAAAGTACATCCGTCGCAAGAAAGATTTCAATCCCAAAGATTGCAATTACAACTCACGTAAAAGACATTCCAGAAGACGAGTTAGTAGAACACCTTAGAGCTTACGAGGAGGACGACTTCGACCAGGACAGTACTAGACCAAGAGCTGGCAACCGAAAACTAACCTCATATGAACACTCGGATAAAGAATGTAAAAATCGAAAGAAAAGTGTTTTCACATAACTAAATCGATTTGCTGGCAGTCCTGACCCAGGGCGTATGGAAATGGTAGCCGAGTTTCCCAGGCGAAAAAAGGGGGTCAAAAACCTCATGACACGCGGCTAAAATTTGATTCTATATATTTCTTAGGCCATCACTAACCACGGTAAGACAATGCCAGGAGTTTTTTCCGGGGCAAAATCCGATCCAGGAGTCACAGAAGGTGGCCGGAAAACCCCCCCCCCCCCCTTGAACCTCATAAAAACACGCGCCTAAAAATTTTTCCTACGTTTTCTGTTGATTATTTACAGCGAAAATATAATAATGCCAGGAATTTTATCCCGGGCGAAATGCCTGCCAGGAGCGAACGAAAACCGCTGAGAAAGCGCCCAAGAGGACGCAGGACGCCATTGCATTTGAGCGCGGCGTACGTGCGTACAATGAGATAGGCGCAGCTGAAAACTTGTCATTCCACATATTTTTACCCCTTGCATCCATGTGCGCAACATGATTTTTCTAAAACGTGGTAAATGTTTAAACAAATTATGAAAAAAAAGTTTTTTTCAAACGGAACAATTCTTTTTCGAAAATATGGCTCATTTTTAGAAGAAAACATTCTTTATATTATCTAAGAATTACGATCGGCTGAGGGCTTGGGTTGTTGTTATTAAATGCAGAAAACACGGATCTGTGTTTTCA
>JAWWMK010044789.1:0-10967 GCA_035047105.1 Galeopsomyia nigrocyanea
TGGTGAGAAGAAGTTTCAAACCACACCCAACAAAGTCCCGTAATTAGTTTTAAGAAACGGCTAGGGGCCCAAATCACAATAGAAAGTCGGCTATGGCCTTTGGACAAAAGATCTGCGCTAGCCTTACACTGCATGAATACTAGTCATTCTTTTGATTTTGATAAAACTAGAATAATGGACAGTGAGTGTAACTTGGGTAAGAGATTGATTTCTGAAATACTACATATTCACTCACATAATTCAAATATTAATAGACAATTTGACACCAAAAAATTAAAAAACTGTTCTAAACATTTCATAGATAAATTTGCAAGCTAATATCTTAATTATTAATACTTCTAATATTCACTGTTTCTTTGATACTATGGAATATCAAAGAATATAGAAAAACTTTTTTCAATTGTAAAATTTAGTATCCTTTAACAATGTAATGCAATAATGCTTACTATTGTTGACGGTTTAATTAAATTATTATAACTGAAACAGTTCCAACCGTTTGAATAATTTCCGTAATTTAATAATCAAATTAAAATTTTAATTAATTCTTACTCCATCTATGTTATACTCATGGTCTATGGTTGACACTCCGGTCATTCTATAGTTTTAAGTCATAGCTGTTTTGTCAGCTGTAACGCAATCAACTCTTCTGAGGTATTGTTATTTTTAGTTACGTATATTATTAAGATTGTTTGTAAATATTGATGTCTACACATTTGTTATTATCTTTGTAGCCTGAAGAGGATCGCGGACTAATATGATTGTCCCAAAACGACCGAAACGGTGCTTTTCTGAAAGTGAATTACTATTGATGGGAGGTCATACCACACGGAAAAACTGGTTCACTAACTAGCGAGGGGATGAGTGTCACTGCGTTTAGAAGTGACCGACCGCCAGAGGGCATCGTGCAAGGCAGCGTAAACAGTGTGCTTGGCACTTCAATGCTTGATGCCTAGCGTTCACCACTTTTTCTGTGCCCGGCGTTTACGACAAAAAGTAGGGAACGGGCACTAACTCACGCAGAGAATGGCCCAACACAATCTCGTGATTGTCAATTCTCAAGATTGAAAGTGACGGACATAATAAATATTATTTTAGACACGACGTAGATTAGTTGATCAGTTTTTCCATACACTTCTTTTTTATTTATACAAAGTTATATCAGTTTATGCACAGCAATTCCATATGAAAACCTACCTTTTTTATTTATTGAAAAATAGCTATAAAATTTTGTCCAGACCATAGATCTATTTGAAAATTATTTTTCCACCTACTTTGAAGGATTTCAAAACATATAAACAAAGATTTATTAAAATTCATCGAGTAGAAAAGTCATACCGATTGACAATAAACACGCACACGCACACACACACACACACACACACACACACACACACACACGCACGTACACACACATATATACGCGTCCGCCGGACAGACGCCATAAAAATATGACTTTGTCGTCTCACCATAATTTCTCGTAAAAAATATATAGAAAAAATTTTCAGTGAATAATGCAGGAGGTTTAGCTCTTTAAAAAACCAAAATTGAAACATGAAATATGAAAAACAGAAAAAAATGTAGCGAAAAAAGAAACATTTTCAAAATAATCTAAAACAAAGCTTCCTCCCCAAAGAAGCAAAATATGTCGAATCAGTGGATTATAGTATGGTTCTAGTAATACAAAGATACCATGGTAAAGTTGATTTTAAGATTCCAAATATTGAATCACAAGAGAAACCTGAAGTATCCAGTCAGAAAGCGGAAAAAAGATAAACTCAAAAAGGATAAACCCAACAAGTCAAATAATAAAACTGAAGAAGTTAAGAAAAGTTGTAATAACTCAAGGAGGATGACTACTAGGAATAATACTAAAAGAATTTCTTAGTTATGGCTCCAGCAAGCGTAAGTAGTGATTTCGAAAAAGAATACTATAACTTTGAAGTTTTTATAAACGAAAATGTAGTAAATGGCATAGAGAAGCTAAATATTTGTGTCAATATGAATAATGATATGATTTTGTATGTAAATATAAGAAGTTTGAATAAGAACTTTAACAAATTGGAAATAATATTTCAAAGTTTCAAAGTTAAACCATTGATTATAGTGTGCTATGAACCATGGATACTTACTTATTACAAGTACTATCAACTTAATGGTTATAAAATATTCTACAACAACAGACAAATAAAAAATCAGATGAAGTTGTCATATTTATAAAAAATAATATAATAAAAAAACACCTATATTAAAGAAAGTGGTGATATAAAATTCCTGTATTCTAAAGCTAAGGGGGCCAGCCGGGCTTAAATTTAAAAATACGATAAATGTACATAAAATATAACTTTATATAATTATGAAACGGTTTTCACAAAGTGGACAGTATATCTATAGTATACTCGTATTAAGACACTAGGCCAGAAAAGTGGATATCCTGGCCGGCGGGGTTTGACGCCCGAGGCGAAGCAGAGGGCGTCAATAGACACCGGCTAGGGCATCCTACATTCTGGCCGTGTGTCGTATACTATTTTTCTTGCTCCCCACCTGAAAGTACGTTTAATAATTAATGTTTTTTTTCGTAAAATAACGTTGTCGGCTACTGCTAGCTCGCGCTCGGTCACGTGTCCACCGCTGGACTTTTGTGGCCTGCGTCAGTGCGCCCTCCCGGCCAACTCACGCGCTACTCTGTTTTGCGGCTGCTCAATCGCAGTCAGCTGATTGCATGTGTTTGATGCCCGCCCGGCTTTTGTAAAACCGAGGCGAAGCCGAGGTTTTACTGGCCGGGGCGGGCATCAAATACATACGCAAGAAATAACGAAAGAATGAAAATAGATAAATATGATGAAATTTGTAAACCTGCATATACGCGTAACGTTGAGAAATACCGCGTCAATAGCACGTCGTTGTGATATTGCAATAATTTTCACCAGTTACGTTGTCGATAGTTATTACGTCAAATTCAACTACTTAAAAAAAATTGGTGTAGATTTTAGTAGAATGTATGACTTTACTCGTGACTACTATGTTAGAAAAATGAAATTATAGCAATTAACGAGCTTTACATTGTTTCAAAATTGAAAATTGCAAGTATAAGAAGAAGTAATATTTTTCACACGTTATATCGCTGATCACAAATAACATCGACAACCGTTGATTATTAGTCACCTCCTGTTCATTAATCTTCCACTTTAGTATTTTTCTAATATGGAATCTAAAATACTGCATAAAAAACGATATGTTTATTTTCATTCAGTTGTGACATTAAGCGAAATTTAGGTTACCGTACAGCTCATACACAGCGGACGATTTCTTGCGCGAGCCACAAAAAAGTCGCAGTCAGTCGGCGCATGCGTGAGTTTAGCAGGCCGAAAAAGTCCCTCTCCCTGGAGCGAAATCGAGCCAGGAACAACGTACTTTCGGATAGGGGAGGAAGAAAACTAACTTATATGTTAAAACTAATAAAATTATACCTCGGTTAGCTGTAAAAGACCTTGGATCCTTGAATTTTCCAAAGTGCTTGGCCACGCGATTCTAAGGCCAGTTTTTAACAAATTGTGCTGAAATTTTGTACAGATATTCTGCATTATATACGGAAAGGCGTTGCATAAGTGCGGACTTAAGCCACGCGATGCTATAAATCAATATTTCAGCATCTTATTATTTTTAAAAATGTTCCTTCACTTAATCCGTGGCAAATGTATTGTAGAACTCCCCCTCGCCGCAAAACTTTTAACAAACGTAAAACTGGTATGCGAGTAGGCTGCAGAGAGCTTAGAAACTATTTTGAAATGAATTTGTAACCGGAAACAAGTAAATAAAAATTGTAATTAGGAATTTAACTACGAGCGCCAATTTTGAACAAAATGTTTGTTATTGCTATTCGTAACGGCAGGCCTGATACGTTGTCTTACGAAGTTCAAATAAAATTGGCGCTCGGAGATGCAATCTAAATTACAATTTCTATTTACTTGTTTGCGGCTAAAAATTGATTTCAAAATAGTCTATGAGCTCTCCGCAACCTACTCGCATACCAGCTTTACCTTTGTTAAAAGGTGTTGTTGTTGTTGCTATGGCTGGGGATAAGTTCTGCCCCGATAATATTGATTCTTCGGTTCTAGACGGCTGAGGAGTCAGCTCTGGAGCGTTGACTGGAGGCGCGCTCCGCTTCGGCGATGCCTTCGTTATTCTCTCAAGGCTCAGGTGGCAGTCGAACCTGGGCTCATAGTCCTGAAAGTCCAGTGTGTTCTTTTTCTTGTCACGGCGCCTTTATTTGCCATAATTTTCTGATTCGCACTCATGTGACCGCTCTCTCTCTCTCTCTCTCTCTCTCTCTCTCTCTCTCTCTCTCTCTCTCTCTCTCTCTCTCTCGCTCTCTTTCTCTGTCGCTCTCCGGCGCTTCAGCGCGCGAATCAAAACGTCGCGAATGTCGATGCCAGTGAACAATGCGTGTCAGTGGACTGGAGAGCCGTCGAGTACTGCTTTGACAACATATACAGCGCCGATAGTGCTGCAGACGCTTCCGGTTAAATCATGCACGAGACGCTCGGATGCACGTAACGTCGCGCTCTGGCAGTTTAATGAAGTTGACGAGTTAATGGGCCGAGAGGTCCAGTGCGATCTGGCAAACCTTCAGTGACTTGTTTTTGATTTGCGCCTAGTCAGTCATTTAATCCCATTAATTTTTCACGATTCAATCAACGTCAATTTCTTCTTCGCATACAATTATACATAAAGTCAGCTATATTTAGAGATTGAATTTTTTTAAATTCAACTTTTTTTTTCGCCAATAATTCGCCTTATCTATTTCATTCTCGTAAAGATAAAGGTAAGCTTTGTCTTGACTGCAAAAAGCAATTTGAATTGGAAAAGATCGACGATGGAATCAATGCCTTCATCGGGCCGCGTCCGTACATTTCCGTCAGCGCGACGTCGATAAGAATCTCTGGACGTTGAGAGCCTCGGGGTTCAAAGTTTTTTTTTTCGCGCGCTCAGTGCACCCAGGGGCCTCGTAGTTTTGCATGGCCAATCAATAGCCCGCGCACTGTTCACGTCTGCAATATAACCCCCCGACTTTCTGCACGCCGAGACGATTTCCGTCCACTCAAGCGGATTTCTCACGAGGGAGTAATGCTCGCGCGGGCGCGCGCGCACGTTGCAGTCGCGGGATTCGATTTAATTACGTATTTTACGAGCTTTCTCTTTCTTTTCCGTTTTTCGTTCTTTTTTTTTTCGCGCCGACGGCTATTTTGTATGTAGCCTCCGCTCAAGTTTTTCAAGAGCTGCAAACACACACACAAAGAACTTGCTTTCTGCGTGCTCGGCATGATGATGAAAAGTAATTTACGACAAAATATACTATGCGGCGTGTACACGCGCGAAAAAAAAAGCGAGCTTGTAGATTATGAGGGAAAAAAGCAGAATTGATGTACGCTTCCTGGTGCGAGCAAACTTTTCTCATCGCTTACAAAATACGGGATTACCGAGGATAAAGAAATGGACTTGGAAAAAAAGCGGCTACGGAGAAGTCAAACACGAATTCAATTATTCTTTCGGAGTGCTGCGAGAGGAGGAGAGGCAAAAAAAAAAATTGGTGGCAGGCATCAAAGCAGAAAGTGTCAGAGGCAGAAAAAAAAAAGCTGTCGCGAATGTAGCAGCAGCATGAATAACAAAACTGATCTGACACGCACGCGCTATACTGGATTAGTCGGCAATTGAAAGAAAACACGAGTTTGCCATGTTGTCGAGCGATTGATGTTGGCAGCGTAAAAACAGGATATATATACTTTTTTCTGTTGAAGTTTAATTTGCAAACGCGTCCACCTTGGTAATTAAGAGAACAATGAGAATTGATTAAAGAAATGGGAAGGTGAATGACGCGTTCAATCAAGTTCGCATTTACGAACTTTATTCAGGTGTTATAATTAGCGAGGATGATATAAACGAGCTTGTATAAGCATCTTCCTCTCGCTTTGGCGGGTTCTCATCAAAATCATGCGCGCGTAAATGAAACACGCGGCGCACGGCTATTTCGTTTTAATTCAGCGAGAGACTCTCACCTAAATTAGCCTTGGCGCCGTCGTAATTCATTCCCTCCTTTTCGAAAAACGACGCGCCTGCCTTGTTTCTCTTTTTCCTCTCTTACTCTGGCTCCTCCCTAGACTCCCTGTGGGCTTCATTTGGCTTTCCTTCGCTTCTCTCTCGCTCTTTCTCTCGTGTAGGCGTGTAACGAGACAATGAAAGGCATAAAATGATTTTTTTCTTTCAATTTTTCCGAAAGAAAAAAAACAGTCTCAAGATATAAGCACGGACGGGTACGTGCTTGGGTAAAGCTCAAATATACATCTTACTTACGGCCAAGTTGGTTTTCGACCGGACCCATTTACATACACTCTCTCGAATATGAATGCATATTAAATTTTGCTATAAGCACGCCGTCGAGGCTGAGTTTATTTTTTTCCGCTCACGAGGAGACAGATGATTCCTTGAAATTTTTAGCAAAGTACACCGGCAACGTCTTGGCTTACAAAGTGGCTTTTGTATCTTATTACTGTGAGAGATAAGAGGGTAAGAGATCCTTTTTTGGTCGAGTGGAATCATATTTTCACTTTTTGAGAATTACGCGATACTTTCTGGAAATCATGGCACTTGAAACAAAACTATAACAAAGAATTTTCTTGACAATTTCATTAATTTATTAGAAATTATTTCCACTGATACTTTATTGAATCTTATGCTTTTACGAGTAAAGTAATCATCCTTATTCTAATTGGGCATAGTTTACTGAGTAATTGAGTTAATGGATTGTAGGGTTATTTGGTAATCGGGTGAATTTTTTATTGGATTATTAGGTTAATGGGTTATCTAATTATAGGATTATTTGATAATTGGGTGAATGTGTTATTGGATTATTGGGTTATCAGATTACCCAAATGGTAAAATAATAATGTAGGGTCGGGTATAATATCTGATTATATCCTATTCATACCCAATAATCCATTGTGTTACCAAATAATCCTGTAGTACCAAATAACTCTATATTCGGATTATCCAATAACCTAAATGCCCAATAAACTATGCACAACTATAATCAGGATGGGATTCTATTACTTTGTAAATGCATAAGGTTCAATAAGCTATCAATAGAAGTAATTTGTAGCATCAGATTTCATTATGAGACCTTTTCGTTGACATTGCTCACCAATCGCTTAGCATTTGTAGAGACTATATCTGACTTTAGTTTTCATTTTTCCAGATTTCATATACCTAAACTCAATAGGCTTGGTGAGACAATACTTGGTCAGATTAAATGGATTTCCTTTTTATTGTGTTACAGAGATAATTGAAGGAGTTCGAAGGGGCGGTGGATCCCCGTTGAGGCCTTTCCTAGATGAAACTTCTGTCGATGAAGAAGTAAGCTTTATAACAATTGAATGATTGCTTTTACGAGCTTTTACGATGAACTGTAAATTGAAATCGTACAAGCTTTTTAGAATATAGAAATGTAATCGATTGTTCATTTATAGGTTGCATCGTTAATGGACCGATGTTGGGCCGAGGATCCTGCCGGTCGACCAGATTTTGCTGGGCTGAAGGAAATCGTTCGTAAAATTAATAAGTAAGTTGAATATGATATAGTAAGATTTTGACACGTGACATCTTGTGGCAAGTCGTATTGAACGGTATTTTTCGGGGTATATTTCGTTTTGATCATGAATAGTCATAAAAATCATACCTCGATAGCTTGATTTTCTCGGCTGCGTATACGTCCGACATACAAGTCATTTCACGCGAGTACTCGTTACATATTGAAAGTCGAATACATGCGATTTGCACAAATGATTTGATCGAGTCTGAGCGGGAACGGGGAGCTTGCACAGCCGAGAGGAAGCAACGAAATAAAGAGCCGAGACTAATGACTTCTCGTCTCCAACATCAATAACTCAAGCGTATGGAGCCGCGCGGCGCAGAAAAAAAAACAGGTAAGAGAAGAGGAAGGAACGTTCTCGCGAAAAAATCCCCCGAGCGTGCTACGTGGTCGAGTGGCTTTGCGTGACCGGGAACCTCGTGTTCATTTATGCGCCTCCCCGGTCAGCCACCTCTGATATTGGCATACTTCCCGACTTTCTCATCGACCCATTCTCTCACTCCCTCTTATTCTCCTCCTTCGTCTTCTTGTTGGCGCGTCGATTGTATGCACAAGAGCGCAGCAGCGCTGGATGAAGTGTTGGATCAAGCCCAAGATTGACATGCCCGGAATGCTAAATTTCACGATAGTGCTTGATGAATTCAAATTTTATACCAACGTCACAATGGCTGAATTAAATATTTTTTTCCACATCAAATAGATATGAAAATAAAGCGCTGACCTCGGCGGCGTAATGCACGCAAAAGCTTTTGTGGGAGAGAGAATTCGTTTGCGTCTTTTTCCTTTTATGGAGCTACTAGAAAAAACACATTCAAATGCGTCGCTTGCTTTGGACGTTTGTTTATGAGAGCAAAAATATATATTGGTCAAATAATACTGGCTTACGTGAAAATCTGCACTGGGCAATTGAACGCGGCGGTGGCGGGGGCGACGCAGTATAACGCACTCGAGCGGGCGGTAAGTGCTCAGAGATCAAGCTCAGCTTGTCTGGTGGAGTTGAGCGAGCAGCAGATGCTCTCGCGTTAATCTCGTATTTTACGATTCGACCCGAACATTTGCCTTTTACGGCCTATGCTGCATAATCGATGGAGGTCAGCCAAACTACGGCTCTCTAGGCAACTTTGATCGTACGCCGCGCTCCACCAATGCCCCTTTCACACAAACACACGACCAAGTAAATCTTTTATATCCCTTTTTCTAGGCTCTTAATTCGCCTCGTAATTCTGCAGAGGTGAATGAAAAAAAACGGTAGTAAAGGGCAAAAGTTTATTCTGAAGTACGAGCGGCCGACGTCGATATTCAATATGCGATAGGTGTATTTCTGAGCAGCGAGGCAAGAGAGAGAGAGAGAGAGAGAGAGAGAGAGAGAGAGAGAGAGAGAGAGAGAACTCGAGGGCAAAGTTTATTCGGCGGATATTCGTCGTGTGAAATATGGCCGACTCTCTCCCTCTCTGGCTCAGATGAATTTTTCATCTCTGTGCTTTTGACTCTCGTTGACCGACCGCGCGGTAATATATTTTACGACTTTTGCAGCTTTAATGAGCTCCTATTATATGACTCTTTGAGTGATTATTTTCGGTTTCTTTAGCGACCCAGTCCTCGATTTTTCTCGCGAAATTGAAACAAGTGCGCTATAAAGAATAAACAGTGCTGTCCATTATTGAGCTAAGGAAGTTCTTAAAAACGGATTGATCGCGGTCTTCTACGGTAAACATCGTGATATTAACATCAAGACAGAGTTTACTCGAACGTTTGCTCGAAATTTCATTTGTGACCGAATTTCTTCTGTCGTTGAAATTCATATTGCAACGAGTTTTATTAAAAAATCTCCCAATTTTATATTTTAGATGAGAATAAATTTTTTCATATAGAGAGAGGGAAACAGCAATTTGAAAAGAAAAGCCGTATTTTTAAACTGTTAGACGACTTGAGCGAAAAATGATGCATGAGCACAAAAAAAAAGTTTTCAGCCCTCAAAGTTTTGCTCGTTATAATACACTTTTGGCCTAGCTACCTTGAGATTATCCATCTCTGACACCGCATTATCCAGCTCCAACTAGTGAAAAAGATCTCAACATCCTACCTGAATATCATACATATTAAATGTTTGAAAATAATTGATGCTATAAATGTAGACTGTGTTTTTTTTAACCAATGATATTTGTTTTTTTTTCTGAAAAGCTAATCTGTGCAATATATAAAGGATTGCTATATCAAGCTCTGAATTATTCAAAGGATAAAAGTTTTCGTATCGAAAGTTCGTTTTTCAGCATTCATTGACCATTTCATGAGTGCATTGGCTAGAGTTTTCTAAAGGAAAATCCATTTCAAGGTAGTAGCACGTGATGTTACCAATCAAATATGCATCAACATTGCTCTAGCATAATAGAACGGGTTATTTATCAAAGGAAGATTGTCTAAATACCCATAAAAATCTCGGTTACTATACAATTTCTTTTTTCTTTAATGTCAAATAATCTTGGAATTTTTCCGGAAAGGTACTTTATAGTCACACGCAGAACAATAGAAGTTACACGACACTTTTTTGTATTTGAACATTTCCATAAAAGTAATCTACGGCATGGAAGTATAAGCGACGCTCGTAGAATTTTTATGAATAAATTAACTGCAACAGCGTTGCATGTGTTAGTATTACACACGAGCTAGAATGTGCAAAAAAAAAGAAATTGTTGACTTTGATGCTTTGATGAGGGATGAGGATCAATCTTTTTCTCGCTCGAGCGCGCTTGTGTAGCTTACTTATGCGAAGTTGTAAGATGTACACAAGCTTGCGGCAACTCTGAAATATTAAAAAAAAAACGGAAGAGCGGCGTCGAGGCATTGCTATTTCTCTGGGGAGACCTCATTCCCTATTATCTGTCTTAAACACGCGCCAATATTTCTCCCACTCGGCAAACTTTTTCTTGCTATTTATTTTTTCAAAGAAACAAGATCCCTCGAGCCGCGCGGCTACTTTACGTGCAATATCCCGATTAGCCAGCGCTCAAAATAATACTCTTTAGAAAATTTCAATTCCACCCCTCAGCGTTGCTTGTATAATAATCAAGATTTGTGTGGGCATTCAGGCGGATCTATTTGAATTTTTGCAGAGAGGAAAGAGGGAGAACGTCGGCGCCATTAGCGTCCGCCGCAATTTTAGCCCGAGGGCTCGTGTGAGTGACTCTGACTTCGTGAGCTCTGTCTACCTTTGCTCCACTTACGTTAACCTCATTTCTATCTATCTATCTATCTCTCTCTCTCTCTCTCTTTCTCTCTCTTTCCGAGAGGCCACATCATCACACTCGTATATATACACATAATATAT
>JAWWMK010044810.1:0-10965 GCA_035047105.1 Galeopsomyia nigrocyanea
GCCAGAGAGAGAGAGAGAGAGCGAGAGAGAGAGAGAGAGAGAGAGAGAGAGAGAGAGAGAGAGAGAGAGACAGGCAGTCAGAGAGGAAGAGCAATTTAAGATGGAGCGCGCTCTTCGGCGCGCAGAGGGAGAGGGAAGGTGCGGATGATGCGCCGAGAGGATGATGCTCGTGCTCAACACGCGTATATTGCGCGTCTTAGCGAGAGCTGAGTCGAGAAATGGAAGCCACGCGCGCGCTCTCTCTCTCTCTCTCGGCTCTTTCACCGCGAGAGAAAATAAGATGGGTGATGATATGGGTTTTCCCTGCACAAATGGCGCGTGTGCGTAAAATTTTCGGAGCAAGCGGCTCGCGTGGATGATTACCTTCCAAGAGCCGCGCGATAATGTTGTCGATGTTGAGCTTGTCCGTGTCAGACATCGGGCCGGTTGAGGCTGCAGCGGTGTCGGCGCGTTCTCGTGCACTCGTGTGTCACACACACTCACTCTTTCTCTCTCTCTCTCTCTTTTTCCTCTCGGCGTCGGCGGTGGCGGCGGCGGCGGCAGCCTCTGCTGGTCTACAAACCAGCCAGACACGTAAGCTCAAACTCGAGCACGCTCTCTCTTTCTACACAAAACGCGCGCACCAGCAGTTTTTGGGGCCTACGCACGCGACCACCACAAGCACTACACACTCGCAAGCCCTGCCTCACTCGCTCGACACTTCGGCGGAAACGGCTCCTGCGCTCTCACTCGCAGACTTTGTAAGCAAACCGACGAGGAGGCAAGGTACTCGAATGGCCGCCCCGGAACACACGCGCGCATGCACCTATCGTTCTACGTGTCCGTGTCGGTTTGCGTGGCTGACTCCGTGCTGTATGTGTGTGTGTGAGAGAGAGCGAGCGCGCCACTTCTTCCCCTCTCCTTCCTTACTTGAGCTGGTGCGAGATGAGGCTAGCGTGAGCTAGAGCGAGATGGTGCATATTGAACGGTTCGCTCCCCCTCTTTCTCTCTCTCTCTCTCGCTCTCTCGCGACGCCCATCGGAATGTGTGCATGTGGATGTGTATGAGTATATGTGATGTTCGTTGGAGCTCGCTGTCTCTCTCTCTCTCTCTCTCTCTGCGCGCCTATGGGCGAATTTTCATCGCGATGCGCAACGATTTTCACGCGAGTGTGACGCAAATGGCCCGAGTTCTGTTCTGCACTTCTGCACAGCTCTGCACACTCCTTTTTTTGCGGAAATGCGCGCAATTTGGCCGATCGTTAGTCTGCCCGTTTCAGCGAGTCTTACGAAACTCGTAATGCGATGCCGGGAAGCGGTTATCTCGTTATTTCATGTAATTTTTGATAATTTAAGGGCTTTGCACGATCATTCGACGCTTGTTACACCGTTGAGCGTCAATTCAACAATTTTATATACTTGTTTTAATCGAGTCAACCAGATAACTATCAAATGCTTTATTTTAAAAAGTTCTTTTTATTTTTATTTAAATTATTTAAATTGAAATATAAGATCGCTGGCCAATAATAAATAGCTATTGTAATAATTTCGATGAAATTTATGAAAATAGAATTCCCATGAGTCTTGAATAAAAGCTCTAATTTGATTTTCTGCAATTGATAGACATATTTTACAATCATCATGAAAATTACAACTGTGAAATAATCCCTGCATCATTTCGTTTATTTTCAGCTATAACATTCGAAATAGCGCGCTTCGCAGAAAATAGACAACTTCAGTTTGCGCAACGGTTTTAAATGATGTGAAGCCAACTTCACGTATAGTGTGATATTCATTTTCCGTTTACATTTGATCTAAGCTTTGTTTAACTCGCAAAAGTCGTTGCACCGTCAATCACCTGCGATCATCTATTTTTCAGTTGACATCAATATTTTCGTGAAAATGCCGGAATTAGGGGTAAGTGACGAGTGTTTTTAAAAGAACTAAGAATTAATATGATTTCTTCAATGATCAAAGGAAAATCAGAAAGAGGAATCAGGTTACATTGTTTTCTTTGTGCGTGATTACAAGTACTACGATGTATATTTCCAATTCTTATTTTATTGAAAATTCAATAGCAATTACAAGTAGGTGTGGGTTAATTGAATAACAACAGAATCAAACAATTATTTTATCCACTTATTTTGTGCCATTAGTGCCAATACAGTTTTATAATAAATTAATTATTTCTAGACTAGATTGTATACATAATGAGCAGTAAGTTAAGTGAAATGCTAAATATTTATTTGATGATTTCACAGGTGAATGGTAAACTTGCCACAGAAAATGGAAGTGCAGAAGATGGTGGTGATCTTGGAGATTCACCTCCTGGTTCCCCTGCAATACACTTTGAACCAGTGGTTCAACTTCCTTTAGTGGAAGTGTCAACAAATGAAGAAGAGGAACTTGAAATGATTAAATTGTAAGTTTCATTTTTCTCAAATTATTTAAAAAATAAACATTTTATTGATTTCACTGTCAATTTAAAATAATGTGCATTTGTTTTTTCAAATTGCAATAAAACTAGATTGGTTGGAGTTTTATTAATACATTTTTTTTAATTATAGGAGAGCAAAGTTGTATCGTTATGACACAACTGATAGTCCTGCAGAGTGGAAAGAAAGAGGAACTGGAGAGGTGAAACTACTTCGTCACAAAACGAAAAATACTGTTAGAATTGTAATGCGAAGGGACAAGACTTTGAAGATATGCGCAAATCACTTTGTTTGGCCCTGGATGGAGCTTAATCCAAACTGTGGAAGCGATCGTGCATGGGTATGGAGTGCTCTTGCAGATTTTGCAGACGAACAACCAAAACCACAACTTCTTGCTATTAGGTTTGCTACTGTAGAAAGTAAGTGAATTATTTAATTCAATATTATGGTTTATTGTTTTATTCATCAGTAAATTATTGATTTTCTTATTTGTTTTATGAAGATGCAAAGCTTTGGAAGGAGACATTTGAAAAAGCAAAGAAAATTGTTGAATCTGATTGCGAAGCTTACTCTGGAAAACCTGATACAAATGATAGTGACAGTGAATTAAGCTGCTCTGACAGCGAGGATGAATTAAAATCTAAAGTGCATGCTAAAGAACTTTCATCTACAAGCTCAACAACAGACACTACAAAGCATTCCAAAGACAAAACTGCAGAAGCAAAATCTACTGATGAGGTAACAACAAATCTTGAAAAATTAAAGGTTAAGGAGCAAGAGTAGTTTTTCATCAATAAGTGAAGACTAATAAAACTGCAAGAATGATGTGAGATTCTGATATTTAATGAATGAGATCAATACATTCCTGCCAGTGCGCACAAATGTAATGTCAAATAGAACGTAAATGACGCAAGTTTTAGAGAGAATCGATAAACAAAGCTGATTGTATGAATCTTTTATTGCATGAAAATTTTTTAATAATTACCAGTTGTAACAAGTTTGAGTAATGAATCTTAAATTGTTTAATTAAGAATGATATTTATACTGATATTGTACATGATATCTGTGATTTTTTAAACAAAATGCAGTATGACAAATGTAGAATCTTCACTGGCTAGTGATCACTAAATTATTCAAATACTACATTGTAAAATGGTAAAAATTGCATTCAATAGATGCTATAATACTTTGTAAACGAGTTTTTAATTTAATCAATCCTGTTCATTAATTTTTAGTTGGTAATTCAATTGAAAAAATTAGGAACATTATTTAAGTAGTATATCACAAACCAGCAAAAACTAATCTTTTAAGTAGTTTTTGACAAATTATTGAAGACAATGAGAATCATTATGAAAAATACTAGAAACTTATCATTGAATCAAACGCTAGGTACTCTTAACTTATTAAAAAAAGAACAATAATAAGATATGGATTGTTCACTTTTGCTGCTTTTTTGGTCCAGTTAATGTGAAATGCCGCACGCAAAAGTTATGACTAAAATGCATACTTGAAAGAAACCCACTTAATGTGCAAGTTCATCATTTTAAAATTTATAATTCGTCTCTGTGCGTAAACGACTGCAAAATATTTCGTCTCTCTTCCATATTTTGTTTTTTGTCTTTGGACAGTTTTCCTTTAAGTAGGCCGTCGATTCTTGTTTGTTCTGTTTGAACAAATACATCGCCCTTTTCCATGATTTTCTCCATTGTTTTCACGTAAACTCTTGCAGCTGGTCGGTGTTCTTCGGGTAACGTTTCTTCAAAAACTTTGGCTTTATTCAGAATTGCCTGAAAAACGTTGAAGTATTAATTAGATAAATGTTTTACTGAAAAAATCGATCAAATAATGAGCGCAAGAAACCTGTCGATCTTTTTCACTAGCAGACTTGAACTCTTCCGCCAACTTATCCAACTTTTCAACGCATCCTGGCAAACCCAAGTAGATGTCTGTCTTCTTTTTGATAAACCTTTTGATATTATCGGCTGTGAAATCCGCGTCGGTCTCGGGAGTAAACCTATATGGTTCTGTTTTTCCTTGCACAAATAATAATACTACTGGATAATCGTCTTTTCTAATGTTATAGCGTTTTGCTAAATCGGAATTTTCTTTGTTTCCGAAATCTTTGACTCCAACTTCTCCAACTATAAGGTCCATTGCATCTTTCGTTGCGGCAGCAACTTTACCAAACTCCTCGTGCTTTTCTCCATACGGGAAAGCTACATCGAATTTTACCACGGCTGCTTTGAATTTTGGAATGATCTAGAAAAATTATGAAATGATGATTTTTATGCGTTATTTGTGGTTCTTCGTCATTGCTAATACAAACTAAACATTAAAAAAAGTTGGATTCACAAAAAGTTATCGCGAACAAAAATTAAAAAAAAAATCAATTTTGTATAAGCCGAAACAATATTAAAATATCTACGTGTAGAATGTGACAAGTTACCGGATAATTACAGTTATATGAATAAATACATTTTTTAATGGCCAGTGTATTCAAGAAAAAGATGAATAAAAATTGAGAACATACTTTATCAAAGTTATGCGTATCCAGCTGGACACAGCCTTTGCACTCGTCGGCTGCCGACAATTCCATGTCGAAACAGAGCGCGACGAAGGCGTAAACAACAGTGAGGAAGACGCTCCGCATCATGGTATCTTCTTTTTCTCGTTCTGTGGTCCAACAAACTCAACTTTACTTCTAACTACGCTGTTGCTTTTTGTTCAGTCTCGGCTCTCTCGCTGGGGATTCGGCGATGCATTGACACTCGTCCGCTAAATATAGGCTCGTTTAGCTTTATACTGCTCGTTATCTCCACTTGTTCCTTTCTGGATTTTTCTGCTGCGCTGTGCCACGCTGTCACTGGCCGCTCAGCCTCGCGTGTACACTTGCTAAATGGGAAAAAAAAAATCGGCTCGCGTTACTCTGGCTCGAGTGTTCGTTGCTTGCTTTATGTAGCGTTTGTGTGTTAAATAGTTCTTTTTTTTTTCAGAAAGAAATTAATATTATTTAAATAAATTTTTCTCGCGAATTAAGCGTATTTCATACCGCTGTCAAATGTCATAAATTTTTATTTCACGATCTCTACAACTTTTTAGCGGAGATGTTATTCAAATTCGACCTAAAATTGTTTCGTAAAACAGAATAGAATTTACATTTAGTCACGCGTTTGTTTGACTGTACAGATATAAACGTTATGAATTTTTAAACATTAACATAGTTCTGGAACTTGCAGCGATGCCGATATGAAACTTTCATATCGATTTGACTGCAAATAACAGCGACATAACTTACAATAGCTAAAGCAATTTTATTCACATAAAAGCAGTGTGTATTGCGGTCATGTTTTATGTTGCGTTTAAACGCATTGAACCTCGAGCTTTTTTTTTATCGGCATTCCGGGAAGCAATTTGTGAAAAAGCTCTGCGTTATTTGATCTAATTCAACGACTGAGTGTACATACTACCCCGGAGTGCAATGAGAAAAATCTAATACAACCTTTTCAAGATAGTGATCTGTAAAGTGTTACAATTTCGCATTTATTAATTTTTTTTTTAAAAGGGTTTAAAAAGTCATTTAATTTTTTGAATATTATTGGAAAACGTAAACCAAATTGCTGTACACACATATGATAAAACCGAAAGCACTTATCGTAAACTCAGCGATAAAAACAAACACAAAGCTATTATCCACATCGGCGTGTGCAACACACGAGCGTTCGTTTGAACAATTGTATAAAGAAAACTCCGCACTGAGCTTTCGTTATCAACCAGAATGATAATTCGTCGATTAATAGCAAACAAGCAACGGAACTAACCTAGAATGATCCAAGGCTGACACCGGGTAAGTAGTCTCAGTGATACTGACAGTGGGCTTTTGGCACTACAACACGGGAGGCCGTGGCGAGTGTGCAAGCCGTTGCCACGAATCAGAGGCAGCCACGGCGAGAGCCGCCTATCCAGCGCAGAGTATCAGCACACAGCGGCAGCTCAACTCCGCTTTTTCCCCCTGTCTATGCTGGTGATGGCGGTTGCGCGCGCATCGCGCTTTTATACACAAAAAAAATCTTACACCACCACCACCACCACCCCCGAGCCGAGCTGCCCTATGCGTTAATTCCAAAGCGATACGCCGATCGTTTTTTATCTAATTGGATCGTTCGGAGGTTTACGCGCGACTCATGGCACTATAATTTGCATGGTTTTTTTTACAGGCTGCTGTTGGTTGATTGCATTCAAACGGAACTGTAGACGCTTAGCTGTGATTTATGGTGAATTTTTTGATTTATAATGCCAATGGCGAGTGTAGATCGAATCGAAGATTTACATTTCATATAAAATTATTTGTGTTTTATGATAGACTATAGATACGGTCATAGGCTAAAATTGAAGTCAAGGAAACTTTTATCAGTTCATCAATCATAAATTTTGTATCGTTATCGACTTACTTGGCATAATTCAATTGAGCCGAAAATTACATGCTGCAATGACAGTGGTTACATAGAGATTGGTTATATACGTTATGATTATTTTTTATTCAGGTGTCACCAATTTCTCAATTTGGGTTTGGATGTTTATCCAATAATTTTTTAACAATCGTGATTGAAAAAATAAGAATCACGAAACCTGCGCTATCATAGTTCAATCAGTGGAATTTTAAAGATTGAATACATTGGGAATTTAAATATTAAAAAGTTGATTTTACTAGAAGCTTTAAACTTACATGTACTTTTGGCTTTTGATGCACTTAATGTAAAAAAATATTACGCACTGCAAAATAATATACCCAATATATATATTTTTTTTTCAAAACAGTAATTTAATTGAAAAGTTTGTCGATTGAAAATGAAATAAAGATCGAAACTTTTGTACCACGCATTATAAATTAGGAATATTACCAGATTTAAATTCTCATTTATATAAACTTACGGAAAATTTATTAATATTGACAAAAAGCTCTGTTTATTATTACTTAAATTGATATAGCTTTGATGCAAATATTTACACTTATATGTACACTAAACATTATTCATGCAAAAAAAAATTAAAGATTATTTCTATTCGCTCACTATGTGTAAAATAAACAATACTTAGAAGTAAGTATAAATGACAATTGATAGGAACGCGTGTTCATCAATTATAAAAATGTCTCAGAATTTAACTTCTTATGTAACTTATGTACACATTGTAAAATTGTATTTATTGTTATGTGCGGCTCTAATTATAGAACGAATGGAATCAATTACTACCAACAACAAAGTCTTTACTCAATGGAATCTTACACTGCTGATTACATTTTTGTACATATATTTATTATATTGACGCTTTCTCGTCTATTCGGTGGTTATAGTTACGTAAACAGCAGCCAACCTCGCGTCGCATAATGTATGCTTATAGACTACCTTGCTAACTTATACTTTAGTGGCAGGTTTCATGAAACTCGTCTAGGCTATTATTGCATTACATAATTACATATTGACGAAAAATAATGATCAAACAAAAAAGAAATTACTTATCGAAGAAGTTTTATTAACAATTGTTGTTTACATTACAATAAAGTTTTATGAAAAAATTCATGAAATATATAAACTTGCAACAAATTAAATCTAGAAATTAAAAAACATGTTTAGTCTGTCAATTTCTTGTCATTTCGCTAAAACATAAAAATACTTTGTTTCACGTGCTATTAAGATGTTCATTCTTAATGGACATTTTGATTATAATTTATTTACTCATTTATGAAAGCAAAAATTTATTTCAATATCCTTAGTATATTGTCAGATTATCAGTGCAAAAATCAATTATACAGTGGTATGAACTACAAAAATTAAGATTGTAATGGTAAGATATTCAGGGATCTCTTTGCTAAGAGTTTTTACTTCAAATAATTTAAAAATCAACATCATTGAATATATTAGAATAATTTTCAATGTTTTAAAATTCATTCGGCACACATTGAAAAATTAATGTTATCCAATATATTTTCAAATAAAGAAATATACAATCTAGCTTAATTGCTGGATTTCGATTGATTAATCGAATTCTTCTATATGTAATTGCAAACTTGAATATGTTAGTGAACCATCTCCCGTATATAGTTAAAATTACAATAAAAAACACTTTGGCAAGCACTCTTCTAAAGTTTATACCTCAAAATGTAATACTGTAATATTAGAAACATAAAATCGTATCTACATAGAAACCAATTAACACCATATTCGAAATAACTCGATTTACGTACAAAAATGGAAACATAAAATTTGCATAATACGTCAAACACTTATAAAATAAATCTATATCAAAGACATAACTACGCAACAGTCGCTCATCATTTTTCGTCGCACATAATTTTAAAATGCGTTTATCGAACAAAAAAAAAACACTGGATTTTCAATTAGAAAGCTACAGGAAAAAAAGAAGCACGCGACTATAAATCAGCTGGCCTCTTCGGCACCTCCATCATCCTCCCGTCCGTAGGCGATTCCATCGGCACCGGACTTGCTAGCCGATGACTTTCCTGCCGGCCGATAACAACGATACGACTGCTCTTCCTCTTCGAAGTATTCGCGAAGCTCTACTAGCTTTTGGCACTGTTCCGCTGTAATGTCAGAGATCTCTGTTTTACAAAGTTACATGATATTCGAAAAAGAAAAAAATTATTTTGCAAAAGTAGAAAGCTTTACAAAGAATATTATTTACAATAAGTTGTACTGAACATTTGATATTGTTGAAAGTGAATAACTTTTTAGTATCCGATAACAAGTTAATTGAATTGAGTATTGAGTATAAAGCGAAATAGATATTACAATGAACGGTTATGTACGCTCAAATACACACGTTGATTACTCTAGCTGCATTTAAATATATGTTTGTTCAGTTAACGATTGAGTGAAAATGAAAAAAAAGATAAAATATGGTTTTTTTTGGGAAAAAAGAGTTGTTGCAAAAGTGCACTTGGCACAGAAAGGAAAGCCACAGTAAAAGTGTTCTGTACCGTGAAGAGTTTCGACGTCGTCGAGCTTGCCGCCAAAATCCTTTGGAAGACACTCAGGTGGAATGTACTGATAAACTTCGGAGACGTCCCCGGTATGCAAGTGCAACTGAACACAAGAATGCTCGTTTTAGTATGACAATCAAAACGCGCATGCTCTCTCTCTCTCTCTCTCTCTCGCTCTGCCTTTTGTTCGAAGTGCATATTGTCGAATATGACAATAGCTCGTATTTTTAATATTTTCATCAAACTATTATATACGTATATGTAGGTATAAAACTCAAAATCGATTAATTAAAATTATCTGCGTATAATTTGATGGAGAAAGAAACTTTTAAATTGCGTGTTGGTTTCTGATTATAAAGGCTCGCGAACAATTTTTGTGGGCAGCTATGTACACCGAGTAAGTTTTACCGCAGATAATCAATAATAGCATAGTACAAGCGAATAATCAATATTAGTTTTATACGAACACAAAGACGTAGTTTTTCACGCTGATATTCATAAAATGCAGCTCGTATTTTTACACAAAGACATATCTTATACGATAACAATATATTCGATCCTCCTTTGTTAAAAATAAATGGCCCGAGCGATGTATATGTAGCCGCATTTCGCAAGCAATATTTTTTATTCATCTAATTAAACGCGCCTCTTTCTTTAGTATAGAATTGAAAAGTCATGTTTGTAATTTTCCAATTAGAAACTACGGCAGCGGCGAGCACGCCTGAAATGTAAATGGAATCTCTGACTGCCACAAGTGTAATAGGAAGGCTCAACTCTCTCTGTGCTTCGCGTGACATGCTCAGTAATTATAACGCTATAGCAGAGCCACATACGCATACATACGTTGAATTCTTCATTCTGTGCGCTTTTCATTTCGAATGTATTGACATTTCGAGAAATAAATGCCGGCTATTTTCTACCCTATGTTTATGCGGCTTTTTACCGTAAATTCATTTTGATATGCCCGATGTTAACTGTAATATTGCGTGTTTGTCATTGCCGTGATTCATTATGTTTTACTTCAAGTTATGATAGGTGAAAAAAAAATACTCACAATGTCGAAAAGCTCTTTCTTCATGAAAGGCTTGACGAGGGCGAGTACTTTGTCGATGAACCAGACGCAGTTGAGCACGTGAATGGCCTTGAGCCTGACGGGCATGGCCTCCTGAATGTATTCAAAGAATCTACGGACCATGGTCAAGGAGAGCCTCGTTAAGTGAGTTATCTTGACGCCGCGCATGTCGAAGAGGAAGACGTGTCCGGGTGAACAGCCGTGCTCGTGGAGGCTCGCGTCCATCGTCATCAGCAGCAGCTTCACCGAGTCGCTGAACATGTAGTGGCTTGGATTCGTGTCCGACAGACCGTGGAACACTATGCGATTACCTTCCTTGTCCGGCTTTGGTAAGCACACGTAATTTCTGTTTAAAGCATTTCCAATTGAATCTTACATACTTATATATATATATATATATATGGATACGTATATGACGATATCCTTAAAAAAAACACACTTTTCTGGGGTCTAGAATGGAAAATTTTTTTTTTAATGCTAAGG
>JAWWMK010044821.1:0-10961 GCA_035047105.1 Galeopsomyia nigrocyanea
GAGCGTGCACCCCTTTTGAAAATTCGCCCCAACTTTCTCGAATTACGGCAGTTTTTTTGTGGATTTGCTCATATACAAATGCCGTACCTGGATTTAATACCAATGAAAAATGAAGTATTTAAATTAAGCTCTCAGTTAAAATGACGACTTTATTTACTTTCACAGATATTCAAATTTATATTTCAAATATTATTCTCTTCCTTTATATAACAGTATAATCCGTAATTTTAGTATCTCAAAAATTGCACTTCTCTATAGTATCTCATGAAAATAATCCGTAGAATACGACACTAGAACGACAATGGAGCTTCGGAGAAAACTGCTGTTGGCTATATGAAGTATAAAATGACAAAATTGAATGATACCAGTAAAATTTTCTGATATAACCATCTGAAGTACTGGATGACATTTTACTGCGTGGAAGTAAAAGAGAATAATAAAACTTTGCGCAACACATACGTCAAAGGGTTTATTGCTAATAATATTTGTAACGGTAAAAACAGATATCAGCAAAGATTATCCTCTTTTATGTCAGTAATAAAGGATACAGAGACCAAACAGAATTGAAAATTCAACTTATTACCACGTTTTCTTTTTATTCTATAATTGTCATTGTACGCCCAAACGTCCATTTTCACGAGAGCTCATTAATAATTACTCTTATTCATTCTGTGCCGGGATTCCGCACAATCGGGTAGAAATCAATTATAATTTCAGAAATGCAATGCAACATTTCTATGTATCGTGAGTTACTAATGCGTACGACATACCTATAGAAATGTTTGAGACCACGCTCAAAGAGGAAACTGTTCAAATACTGTACAATCTGTTGCGAAGGCAAATGCAGAAACGTCGACCAAATTGCAAATTATGTTCGGAGAATGCATGGATTGAGCTTCAACCCTTGAAAATAACCAATTAACTAGTTACGAAATACTTCAAAAATAATTGAAAGAAATGAATTTCTAAAGTTGAATTGTGATCTATTAATAGCCTAATAAGTGTTATTCATATACACATGTAGGTTACAATTTTTCATATGAAAAAGAATAACTCTGGTTCTTCTTTTATTTGATAAATATCTATTTTGAAGATGAGACCGAACTTTTAAATAGTAACAAATATGAATCAGTCAATTTCGCCTATCATGACACTGTCAAAACAACTTTATTTTCGTGCTCAAGTAGATTACACTCCGACGAAGAATAATATTTTTACGAAACGTAAATCCAGTCAAAAAAATAAAAACACACTGATATTGATTGACAGCAGTCGAGAAATATGTATATGTGCCTACGATAACTTTATTTCCAATTCATTTCTCTTTTTTAAATTCATTTCTCAATCATTTTTGCCGCTCTCTACAGCTAAATTATTTGTACGTAAAATGAGACAAATTAAAGCCTCTACCCTGAAAAGTAGTAGCAAATGAATTGCAAGCAGTAACAACGAGCAAATGACGCAGAAACAAGCTTGTAGTAACGCAATCTTCCAGTCGGCCGAGTTCACGTCTCTCTCGCACTCTGAGCTATAGGATCATTACATTGTAACTCTAATGGAGCGAGAGAGAGCCGACGGAAACTCGTTGAGCCTGGAGGGCCTGAATAAATTCGAGCGTTTAACATTTGGCTGAGTTCGCGTCAAGTTTTTGCGATTCAACCCTCGAGCAATAATCAGTCTGAACTTTCCGCCGGACGTTACACAGGCTATTTCTTTTCTTTTCTTTCTTTTATTTTCCCCCATATTCTTTATGAAAAATGAGCTGTATGTACAAGTTCGCGAGTGCGAACGTCGCGCTTTATTGGATGCTCATCCGTCTCTTCCTCATCTCTGTGCCTTTTATACCATCCTTTTCTCTCTCTCTCGCATACATGCGTTACCGCCGACGAACCTACGGAAGTCATTTATCATTTCGCCTTGGTCTCGCTCGCTCAAGTCAATATCGCCCTTTTGATATATTACGGTGAAGGTGTAATTTCGAGTCGGGGTGCTTTCATTGTGCGCCTCTCATTCTCTCTTTCTTTCTATTTTTGCGGAAGATTCGTTCACCGCTATAAGTTTTCCAATGCACAACTTGTAGATTCTACTGGGCTGAGTTTCACGCTGGATGGTTCGCTCTTGAATATACGAGCAGTCTGTATCGAAGTGCTATTTTTCGTAAGAAAACTAATTACAAGTTTGACAAGACTTCATGGATGATTTTGCAAAGAAATAATTACTTTTTGATTGGTTTTTACGACGGCTGATGGGGGAAAAAACCAGAAAGTCGATATCCCATTGATATAGCTCGCGTTCATAGTGCTGATAGATAGTGTTGCAAACCAAAATATTTGCACACTCTGTTTTTTCAAAAAAAAGGCAAACATTTGGTATTGAAATTTAGTTGTTTGCAAACTGCACTGTTATTTTCAATTGCAGTAAAAAAAAACCAACGTTTGACTTGAAACTTTTTTCATTCGCAAAAAAAAAATACATTCGAAACCTTAATCCATTTGAAAGTTTCGAAAAAAAACATGTGAACTACTGTTGAAAAATTTATCCCTGGGAATCCAAACTTTTATCCATTGTAACACTAACCCCTGAATGCACTACAGCGTTCTTTTTTTTAACCAAAAAAAAAAGAAAAAAAAAGCTTTTATACATGCCGTCCAGGTCACGAAATAACAAACAAAACGACAAAGGTGTATTTTTTGTTACTTCGAAAATAATAGGGTTTTCGAATAATTAATCCTCGGTAAGTGCATTAATCAAGTTTTGAAAATAACGCCGAGACAGCGGCACGGTAGCGCGACCGAGAGGCTAAATTATAAAGCGCGAAAAAATCCCATCTCCGTATACAGCCGCACCGCCGCCGCCGTAAAGAAAATAAAGCTCGTCATTAATTATATCAACACAGCAGCACTTCAGCACCGTGTACGTGTTGAAGCGGGAGGACGACTACTCGTATAACACGCACTTGGGTTATAATCTAATAACCTAAAGGGTTACTCAAATATTGACTCGTTACTTAAACGCAGAGATGCAGATTTCACGAGGGTTTCCCTGTGCGTATTATCGATCGATCAAGTATAGACATTACGCCATCGGCACTTTGTTTGCGTCATTCTTCGATAGCAGCACGAGAGCGAATGAACGGAAAATGGAAAAAAATGGAAATGCGCCTTGGACGATTATCGTAAAAAGGGGGTCGAAAAAAAAAAGAGTTTTTATCCTAAACCGTATTTCCGCGAGAGAGAGAGTGGCTCGTAAAATTGAGCAGTTTTACGAGCGAAACTTTGCATCATTAAATACTGTGCACCTCGTATTCCCTTCAATTATGATAAAAACACAACGGGTTTAAGTGTAAAATCCCTGAGTAGGCTTTTTTTTATGCATACGCCCGGGGGATTTTAATTTTTTTCTTTCTCTCTCTCTCTCTCCCTCTCTTTTTGTTCGCTAAATGTGAAAGCGGCTCAGACGTCAGCTTGCATATTCAGAAGCTTTTGTTTGGCCAACAAGTTGGCGTAAAAATTTCATTAAAATTCAAGATGCATTAAGAGAAAACGAATGGCCGGAGTTTAGTAATGCTGCTGCCCTTTTTTTCTCTCTCCCTCACTTTTTCTCTTTACGTAGCTACACTTTTGACGTGTATATCAAATGAATTTTAATACTTCGCTCTAATATTCCCCTAACGAATCTGACGATTTACATGAATTATTTGAGCTCTGGTTTATTAACGTGACTGTTGAGTACACTTCAATATTTCCATTTAGAATTATTGCTCATCAATCATAGTTAATTTTTCGTTCGCATTTGGAAATTGATTTGATGCGCACTGAAATATTAAATTTCATGGCCGAACTACATTATATAAAAACGAAAAAATGATAACCCAATGTTTACGGTAAAAAATTAAAAATATAATAAAATTGCAACGTACATTTTTTACTTATACAATTAAAGTCCATATATATAAGTGCAGGTGTACAAATCATATAAGAAAAGAAAGCGTGAGAAAGCTTCCATCTGCGGATTACACCTGAGAAAGCAGACGATTAGCCAAGACATACGAGGACGGGATGCAGCACAAAGAGAACCAAAAAAAAATATATATATATAATAATAAAAGAAGGAGGCGAAGTAGCCGAGACGATAAAGTATCATGAGTGTAGTGGAAGAGCAGCCTCGAGAAAAGATTAAGACGAAACGCGTCACGACGATAAGGTTTGAGAATACGAGAAAGAGAGAGGGAGCGAGAGCGGCGAAAACAAACGGGAATCCGTTTTTCTACGGTAAGATATCTATAAGTAAGAGAAATGCAGGCAGACGATGATATAATTATAAAAGCGCGAGATTATTGTTTCGACTGCTGTGTATATGTGTGGCAACGGCGCAGAAGTGGATTAGACGGAAGTGTATTGCGTTGGTAATTGGCTTTGAAAGCTTGATGCCATGCTTGCATCGCATATGATCGTATTAACTCCCCTTCCCTGGCGTTATGCGTGAATTTACGGTCTAAAACTCGTGAGGATATAATTTTGTTGCAGTAGAAAAAAAAAGAACACTAATAAATCAACTAGCCGGCAATTATCGCGCGATACGATTTTTCAGCTAGTCGACTTTGAAAAACGTACCGCACGAAATGAAAAAGCATAAGCGATGAAAAAAGAAAGAAAGAAAGAATGGAAGCAGAAAATTATTGAGGGAGACGCGCGTCTAATCCTCGCGTACGCTGGCTAGATTAATGGGCTTTTGTACTCGGGCAGCTTGTTTTCGTATATATATACAAGGCAGCTCTCGCGTGTCTTCGAAACTCGAGAGAGAGAGAGAGAGAGACCCTGCTGTAATTGTAAAATCGATTGTTATACCACGATAGTACGCGGTTATTACGTACCTTAGGTTCTTTACTCTTTTTTTGTACTCCCCTCTTTACTTCGTTGGCAGCGAGCTTTACGGCGCTGAAACACTTTTACAATGTTTATGGCCTACAACCGACTTCAAGGTGTATGCACTATGTGTGCTTTGGTAAAAGAGTTTCACGCCGGAGTTTTTCTTGCGAATTTATGTTGCGTGGCGAGGTTGTTTGTACAAGCTCCTGCGGGATTAATTTTTGCGTTCTCTCTCTCTTTTTCTTTTTTCTTTTATCAATTCATTACAGACGAAACTTTGTACGCGAAGACGCTTATATGCTTTTCATTTGAAATTTGTGCATTTAATTGGTAACTTTCTGAGAATTTTGTTTGCTGTTGTTTGGAATATCAAGTATCATTACAGACGAATCCCTATTTCTGCTTTTCATTTAAAAGTTGTAAATTCAATTGGGAAATATTTTGGACCGGACTTGTTGTTCGCAATATTAAGTATCACTACAAACGAAACCTTATTTACGTTTTTCATTTGAAAGTTCTGAATTTAATTGGGAAATATTGAGAATTATGCTTTCTGATTGCAATATCAAGTCTCATTACGAGCGGAACCCTGTTAATTTATGCCATCAATTTAAAAGCTGTGAATTTGATTGAGAACTATTGAGAACTTTGTTTTGTTATTTGTAATATTGAGTATCGTTACGAGCAAAATTGAACGCTATTTATAGAGGGATCTGACGTTTCATTTATTAATGGATAACTATTTAGAATTCCGTTTTTTGTTCTTGGCATAACATTATTCTTTTATTAAAATTTTAATCTCTTTTTAAAAATGTACATGAAATTCATTACTTCGTACATTGTAGTGGAAAAAATAATTTCGCTCACTAATTAGTGTTTGATTAATTAAAACAACTTCGCGAGTAATTGTGAAATTTGATCATGATGAAAAAATTTGCAGTAATGAATTTTCGTATCTCACGTAATATTTTTTTGCACAAAAACAACATTAATTATTAAATGAACAAAACTATTTACTTCAGCAATATCAAAATTAGCATAACAAAATAGATTCAAACCCATTTCACGGTTATACTTTAGCTTGCAAAGCTTTAAATACGTCATCTACCCCAATTTTGGAGCTCCTTGAAATTATATACAAAGTCAGCGAGAGTGTTATTCAGCGTAACGAGGATTAAGTAATAACGAAGATTTAATAGCCTTTTTCCGCTCTCCTGGTTTCGCGTTCCCCCTAATAATTTTAGTTCATTTGAAACTACAAGCGTGTACAATGAAAGTTACCCACACTTTCGTAACAAATTAATTACTCGAAGCGATTATTGTAACGATTTTTAAAATAGTAAAAATGAACATTTTAAAATACACAAATGAAATTCTTTTCAACAAGAAAAAATAGCGCCATCACAAGAAAATATACCACAGTGTTTGTTGAACGATCGACGTAACCTAATTACCATAACGAGATTCGTCAGCAAATTCAGCACTTTCGAGCACATCAGTATTAAAAGCATAATGACAAAGGCTACTATAACGTATTCCGCACATAGCGTGTAGGTATCGCAGAGTGCATATAGTGGCGGTAAAAGCCAAACCGACGACAAACGCGTAGCCGCAAGCTCGCAGCGAAAAAATGAGGCATCGTAGGCTACGAAGCCTGCGGTCAACCGTTTGTGGTTTGTAGTTCGGGCCAAAGTTCGTTCAACGTTATTAGTCGCAGGGGGTCTAAGTTGAAAATTTACGTTTTGGGGAGAAACAGCCAGTGTCGAAAGTTTCGATTGTTGATCAAATATTTAGTCGCAGCGCGGTTGTATTGTGGAATTTACAATTGTGTCTCGCTTTATCCTGACCTCTACTACTTATGAGGGTCGAGCGTCTCATTCTATTAATAATGAAAGAGAAAATTATACAGGGAATATTGCTACAATGAGAATAGAACTCATAAATTTTATATTCAATAATTACCTGCTTCTACTTTCACCGTGCAACATCTAATATATATATAAGCCTCGTATACTATATAAGCTTTCAGCCCGAGCTTAGATAAATAAAATTTCGTCGCCGAGCTTAATCAAGCCAGAAGTCTTTTATTTCAGGCGACTAGGGTGAGGGAGCAGAAAAACACTATCAGCTGAAAAGAAAGTCGTTCGCCGCGTGATCCGACGCTTTTCTTTCTCTTATTATTTAGCGCCTCCGACGAAGGACGCGCGAGCATATTATTATGCGGTGTCACGGCGCGAGGGCATTTGCGAAATTAATCGCGGTCTCCTATATACCGACTTGAGCCACCTACATGCGAAATTACTCGCTCGAAGAGAAAGAGAACTATCTCCTTTTCTTATTTCAGCAGAGATACCGAGGGGGAATTATTAATTACAGTCGCGTGTGAAATTAAGGACGATAACACTTTCAGCGCGAAAAAGATTTGTCGCGGTGGGGAAAAGAAGCATTATATTGAAAAATGCAAAACACAGCGGCGGCGAAGGGAGAGAAAAGAGAAAAATAAGTCAACATCCGTCTGATCTTCAGGAAGATTGATGGCTTTTCTTCACCCCTGTGTGTGTGTGTGTGTGTGCGAGAGAGGGCATTAACTCTATGTTGAGCATGCTATTTTCAGCGACAACAATCACACATTTAATGAAGCGTTCGTGACGATGTTTTTCTTTCCTTCTCCTTCTCTTTCTTCTATTCATTTTTTCATTTCGTTCCAACCAGATATCCACAAATAAATAAGTACCAATGCGCGCAGATCGATAATTCCTTTGCATAATAGAATGAGTTACGTCTGATTCGATTTCCGGTTAAGCGCCGTCGAGCTATTTTTGGAAATACAAGCTTAACGGCATTTCACTAAAGCATCTGAATATCAATGTTTTTTCTTCTTCCCCCCTTTTTTTTTGTACATCGAACACGTACGATTTTTCTATCCCCCTTCCCCCTAATACGGATTAGTCTTTCGGAGAGAGGCCTAAAGAAATTCGTCCTAATCCCCGTAAATTCCGCTCACGTCGAAGAGAGAAAAAAAAATAGCAGCGATAGCATTAAGAGCCAGGAAGAGAGAGAGAGATAAACACGTTTTATTTTTCGACGCGTCGCCTTGACTTTGTTAACGATATTTATATATTTTGACATGCATCGCGTTATCTCAAGGTCTGCCGTTGTATTTTTGAGCGATGGTTCGCTGAAACGGCTTAAAAATAGAAAATTTCAATTTCGCAATCGCTCGTTCGTAAATTTAGACCATTTCGACTTGCAATGTGCTTGTCATTCGGCCGAGCTTTTATTTCCAAGTGGGTTTTAGTTCGTCGTTAGTCTCGTGAGTATGAATGAAAATTTATAACTGAGAAGAAAAAAAAAACGGTGCGCGTGCTGTAAACGTCATCGCTGTAGTTTTTCTTTATCTCGCGTGCAATTTAACACCACAATTTGCGCAATGTCACGCGAAGAAAATATTTTAAAACGTTGAGTATATATCCCAGCCATGCAAATACCAGCTTTACTTAAAATCGCGCACAAGCGACGGTGCTGAGCGTCGTCAAGCCTAACGACGGCTCATTTTTCTCAACTCGCACCTTCCATCTCATTTTCACCAAGCATCGTCGTGCACCGTATAGCAGATATGGCAATCCCGCGTGCGAGAAAAAGCAAGAGAAAACGATAAACATCAAAAGCTGCGAGAAAAATCGATACGTGTGTGTGTGTGTGTGTGTGTGTGTGTGTCTGTGCCTATGTCTGTATGTGAACTGATGGAGCGGGAATATCCAAGGCGACGAAAAGTGGTTTCCTATATCCCATTCGGTTTTCGCGCCTGAGAGCACAGTTTTCTCATTCGCTTCAAGCTTCTGTTGACTTTCCACAGGACATGAGCTTTCGCGAGGACCACGATTTTCCCTCACTCGGCAATTAATTTACTTTTCTCTCTATCTCTCTCTTTCTCTCTTTTTTACGCTCGCACGACTTTCTTTTTTTGTTTTTACTGGCCGTGGCAACTAATTAAATCGCTTTGCCACGTGAATGAGAAACTTTGTTCGTTTACAGACGACTGGACTCCGTAATATGTGTTTTACTTTGCAACGAGCTGTAATAAGTTACGTCTGTTTATTCAGCGGATATCCTTTTACAATTATTGGACATCGATTGCAAGTATTGCATTAATACTGAGTTTGATTTAACTTATTCAATGAAAAATAATCAAGTAACAGTATATTTTAAAGTGAAATTGGAAGCATTTCCGCGAGATTTATTAAATTGCAATGCAATCGAATGCATCAAGTTTTCAAGTAATGTTCCATTTTCATGGAAACGATAAAGCTGCAGTATTTTTTTTTGCGTGAAACATCAGATACAATAAAATAACGTATCGATTTCGAAAAAAAACAAAACAAACAAACATATACTGCTATGTTCGAAACGTTTATTTTAAAATTTCCAATAAAAAGCTAATTCAATCGAGAAACGAAACCGAAAAATTTTAACAATGAAAAACAAATGTTTACTTTACAGATCTGTAGCAAGGCTGCATAAGGGCAGTTCGAGGATCATCGTCATCACGTGGTACGAGCAGTTAGCACGGAAGTTGGCCGCGTGATCGTGAACCGTCTGCTGGGCCTGTGCGGTCGGGGCGCCGCCGCCAACACCAGCATGGCGGACAAGACGGCCACCACCAACAACACGCCACCCCTATCGCCCACCACTACATCCACCACCGCCGCAACCAGTACGAGCACCACTACTACCAACACCATGATTTCTCGAAAGTAAGTTCGCCGCCGCACTTACACTTCCTTTCTTTCTCTTTCTCTCTGTGCAGCTTTATCATGTTGAGTACTTATTAATTGGTTGATGTTTATTGGATATAACATTGCAATTGTATAGTTTTTTTTTTAATTTAAATGTATTTTACAAGATAAGTTTATTCATTCTGACTGCATGTTTTATCAATAAGATAATCTCAAAACTCAACCATTCTAGAGTAAATGTTAGGTGTAGGGCTTACTTTCGGAAAAAACATGGTTTTACCAATACCTATCTCAATCCAATAGGTCCAGTGGCAAACGTCTCTCCAGGAAAGCCACACAACAGTCAACCGAACTCGACAGGTCAGTCTTCAAATCAAATATACATTATTTGTACAACAGTTTCTTTGCTTCTTTTATCCAAAAAAAATGAAGTTTTGTCATTCTGACAAAACTTTTTCTCGTGCGTGACGCAAATGAATTTTTATGATTTCGGCGCCAACTGTATGTTTGCTCAAGTATTAGAAGTCAATGATCTCGTGAAGCCGCGCGAACTTGCAAAGATTTAGTTTCGGGTCGGCGGCGGTCGGCGGTGGGACAAAAGAAAACTTCCTGAATAAGATTGACGACACTCCGGGGAAATAATTCGCACTGATGCGCGCTTCGTATAAATTCGTGAGTGCCCACGAGCGTAAATCTTTTTATTTTGCATTATTTAGCCTCTAAGTGCAAGCACGTTGATTTACCGCGAAAGGTAAGTTGAATGTATAGCCAGAAACGGTCTTCCATATGATTTCATTTATATAAATCTAATAAGTTCGAAGAGATTCATTCCTTGCCTCCTAATGTCTTTGTAACACAGCGTCATTGAATAACATAGATTTGATCAACATATACTGTACTAAGGAGGAGGGGACTGAAAATAGATTCCAAAGGAAATTAAATCAAAGTTTCTAAATGATTCTATTGATGTCAAATGGACAATGTCATAATCCGTGCAAATACCAATCTAACATTCAATCGGAACAGCGCATCCCATTATAATTCCATCAATACGAAAAGCATTGGGTGCGAGAACGAATGATAAAAAAAATCGATAAGTCAAACATTTAACGACGATTGAAACGTTCATTCAATAGACTCTTGCGTTTACCTCGCCGTCAATCTTCTCTCCCCCAATGCACTAAATTATTCACGCCCTATTCCAAAAACAAAGAAGAAGAAGAAAAAAGTCGAAGATCAAACCCTGACACTTGCTCAACCTTGGTCAAAGGTAGTGTTGGGTATACACTACAAAAAAAAGTTCTTAAATTAAGTAGGTTTGTTCTTAAAATAAGTATGCAGCAATTTTAAGAACTCG
>JAWWMK010044832.1:0-10959 GCA_035047105.1 Galeopsomyia nigrocyanea
CGTGCACCTAAAATTGAGAGAGTGCACCCAGTTTGAATATTTGAAAATACTTTCTCGAATTACGGCAGTTTTTTTGTAGATCTGCTCATATATACTATATACAATTTCGCGATTCGCCCGCGTGAACACGCTAATGAAAATTGACCCTCGCGGCGAGAGAAAAAAAAAATTTTTTTTCGGCGTGTAAATACTTCCATTGTTGTTCAATTATGTCGTTGCGGGATTGCATCACGGAGCGAGAGAGAGCGAGAGAAAAAAAAGTATGATATATCGCGTGGAAAGAGAAATGAAAGAGAGCCGTAGTCAGAAGCCACGGGTTTACACTGGTAGCGCCAAGAAAAGGAATTGGATTTTTGCCACAGGAATCCAGCGTTATTCCATGAAAAATATATATATCGAGCTCATAGCGACAGCGAAAAAGTAGGCCAAAGTATAGGAAGGAAGTAGAAGAAGAATAAGAAGCTGCTTGTACCATCCAACGGCGACGGTAGCGGCGACGTTTGTCGGGAATACAAATGGCCCAAACAAAACTTGACTTATACGCGCCGCGCGGACGCGGGAAATTAGTGTTCCGCCGCAGACACTGACAGTGTAATATATTCCACGCGTATCGCTCAAGTTCTTCTCTTTTTTCCCTATCTCTTTCTTTTCCTGCAGCTGTAGTAGTAATAAAATTCCGCGACGTGTTTTACTTCCTCTCCTCGTGCGTGCGCAATAAGCTACTAGGATGTAAGTGAAAATGAATTGTAATTAACTTGATTAAATGGTGGGGGAAAAACACGTAAATTAATCTTCGCAACCTCTTTTCGTCTCGATTTGTCGTATAAGTCAAATATTTATTACTTGAGCGCGCCGAGAGCGAAAACGTCCGCGAGAATTATCGATAATCAAGTCTTAGAAATCGCTTTTGCACGGGGGAAAAAAGTGTGCTGAAAAAAAAAAGAAGAAGTGCAACGTGTGTGTCTGTTTTCCAAAGTGATGCTGACAAACGTGACTACGTGTTAACACGCGTTCGCATGCAAATGACGAGAAACACGTGTGCATGTACATACACAGCACACGCGCGCGCTCACGTTTTTATGCATGTAAGTGTGAGTTGCAAGAAAATCATCTTAAGCCTATGAAAGTTTGAACAGTCGAACTAGAAATGACTCACTTGGCTGATCATTTAATCTTCTGGACATAGAAAACTAGTTCGATTACGTGCATGGGCTTTATTACTGTAAACGGCCAGTAATGCAATTTCTCTTTTCAGCTGAAAGTTCGCGCGAGAGGTCTAAATTTCAACCTGTTTTCACGAGGCACAGCAAAAAATAAATAAATAATCTGCCATTCAAAATAAAAAAAAGTAAGAAATTTTACGTGCTGACAGTTTTACCTTATGCTCGTAACGCGCTATCCAAATTACTTTCTAATTGGGAGTCTTTTGAAGAATGTGACGAATAGAGAGAGACCCACTTTGTCGAATGCTTATCCGGAGACGTTAAAAATTAAAACAGAAGTGTGAAAAGCATCGCGGAAAGATCTCTATTTTCCAGTTAAAATAACAATAACCCTATTGTTACATGTAAAAGAAAAACACAAAAAGAAGTCCATTTCCTCTCCGCCCATTTCTCCCCGGTACACCGCTACTATCTACTTGTCACATCTCGTCTGGCGAGATGAATTATGACATACAAAAAAAAGCATGAGAGAGAGAAAAAAATGACGCAGCTGAAATTTGCCGTCGACGAAAGTGAAAATGTCCGGAGTTCCTTTTTCTCCCTTCTTTCTGGTGTACTTCCGTTGAAATGTCGTTAAAAATTTTATGCCTTATGGCACAACTTTTTTCTTTCTTTCTGCGTGCTTTTTTTTCCAAACTTTTTCCGGAAATGTATGAATTTTAATTCTGCAAGCATACAGCCTTGGTCGAAAGTAGCTATGTAACTAGTTACGAAAGTTTCGAGTTTTTTTTGCGAACGACGTACACACGGTTTGCCGAAGAAATAAATAGCCAAAAGTATAAAAAAAAAAGCAAGCTAAGCAAGTATTTTTTGAGAAACTGGCTTCCAGCCAAACCTCGTCGCATTATCGTCCATATTTGTTATAATATGTACTCCAAAACGTCGTTACATACATTCTCGATAAGACCCAAAAAAAAAACAACACTAGCCAAAAATCACATCTCGCTCATCAGTCGGTCAAGTTCAAATCCGGGTGGTCAATGCTACCGAAAGGCGTAGCCCACTTGGCGAATGAGAAGCGCGCGTGTGTGCTCGAACGTGTGTGTCGATGGACAAAACTTTCGTATGGCCTAGCTCACGCTTCGTCGTCGATGCACTTTCTCAAGGCACATTATATAGACACCCGCGCTGTCGAAGTAGGCTATAGTCCTAATTGTTCTGTTTTTACGGTCCATCAAAAAAAAAAGCCGTGACAAACGGCTAATGATGGCCTAGTTGTCAGCTACGAGGCAGCATCTATAACGCTCCGGCCGGTGATGATTAGCTATTATGCGTCAATAAAAAAATCGATTAGAAATCAGCGCCTCGAAGGAAATGAAAGCCAATAATCCATCCGATAAATCGACGTATCTATATATTTTTTAAACGTCGTAAAAAATAAACAAACGTTGGTGAATCTCATCGAGGTATACAGTGTGTAACGAACGAACAGGTGCATCCTTGGAAATAAAAAAAAATATAAAAAAAAAGTCTCAATCTCGCTCTTATTCACGGTACTTTGGCTCTCTCGCCCCGTGGAAGGAGAAAGATAACGTCGCGCGTTCGCGAAAATCGCAGCAATTTCGGCCTTGGTGGCTGTGTGTAGCAGTCGTTAGAGAGACTATTTGGCTGGGCTGGCGGCTTTATGTGTGTGCGCCGGGAGGCGTCGTAGTTACACGCTTGGCATGGCATTTCCCTATGTAAATTCCCACCGTGCTCTATCTCTCTCGTGTCGCGGTGAGGCTTTTTGATAATGCGCTTTGCCAACGTCGTCTTGAAGGATTTGCTAGCACACCGCGCGGTAAATCGCTGGATTTTACGCGATGCTTTTGATGGCTGGAAAATTGGGCCTTTTTACGACGAGCGGCTGTAAACTTTGTGCATGAAAAGACGTTGGGGAACAAGATTGTTGCTGAATATACATTACACAGTTTGGATTATATAGCTTTGTTGTATTGCTCGTTCGCGCTATCCGTCATAATCATTCACTGACTGTCACGGTATTTATGATACGAGTGTGTATATATGTACATCGAGAGAGGGTGAATGCTGTCGAGGGACATGGCGAATGAATCAAACTGTGTATATATCACCTATCCATTCATGGCTATATCTCTGGAAAAATCCTTTTTCCACTGCATCATGATTTATAACTTCCTGGTTTTTATCCAATCTCTTTCTCTACTCTTGCACTCTCAGCTTTATATCGAGTATAGATTTCAGCATTAAGGGATTGCACAAAAAAAAAGAGCCAACGAGCGATTCTTGTAACGAGGAGGCAAGCTCGCAAAATTGTAGTGTATGTCATTACGTAAATAATGCCTTCCTGCATGTATCTGCTGCTAGATGATTATAATCACGGGGCAATCGCGCGGATTCACCGTGAATCAGAAAAAGAAATGGCCTAATTTGCGCGCACACGGCTGTTGGTTTCTTCATGAAGCTGAAAGTGCGCCAGGATCTTCATTTCTCTTTGTGCTCGCTTCGCAGTGGAAATTATACAAGTGGAATTTTGAAATTTTTTCACTCGACCTATTCCTTCTATTCGCTTTTTGTTATTGTTTGCATTAACACACATCTGTAATAACTATATATACGTGAAAATTTCTCCATTGGACTATGTTCATTAAGGTTTGTGCATTAATTAAAAGCGTTTGTATCAATCTTCGCGGCAGTTGGCAGTTTACTACTTACATCAAAATTTAGAGCTACAACTACTACTGCTACTGCGTGGTAATACGCGCGCGCTCACAATAGAAACATAACTCGTTTAAGTAAAACGCCACTTATAAATCATTCTCGCCTCTGGCGCCTTTATTTCGCCGAGTAGCTTTTACCACTTCGTTCGTCTTTGCAAACTCCGCGGCGAGCTGCTTTTACGGACGGTCGTCAATGATGCTTTATATAACCGCGGCAACACTCTAAAAACGAAGTAATTTGTTCGCGTGGAAAGAGAGAAAGAAAGAGAGAAAAAAAAAGAAGCTTTTGAAATGTATAGTATACAGACGAAATCGCAATGTATAATATACACCATCGCGCGTGAATATACCGCATTAGTTACGCACCCGTTACCACGCGAGATCAATTATTTATAGAAATTCCGTTTCAACAGTGCTGTACGTATATCTAAACTCGGTTTTCACTTTGGGAGGAGTAAACCCAAGGGTTTCGCGTATGGAAATTTTGTAGTTTCGACGTTTGCAGATATATACATAGACACATACACATATGTGGGAAATTGAAATGGTTTTTGCGGTTGATATGCGGAGCTTGCCAAAACAAGAATCGTTTTTGACTCCTTTGCGCCCCAGTGAGATATACACAGCGTGTGGTTTTTGTCGAGTGTACTATAGATCGAAAATGCTTTTTTCTTTTCAAATCGAGATTATTTTTCGACGCGTTGGTGAAAAATCGATCTGTTATATGTATATAAACGAGAGAAAAAAAACTAAAAGCTGTACGAAATTTCTCTTCTCGATGCAATATGTAAGGAATGATTTTTTTCGCTCTACTACCGTCTAAAAAAATCTAGACCGGATTCCGTGCACATGGCAAGTTGAAAAAAAGGGAATTCCATCTGGCAACCGAATAGTATTTGCCAAAAAAAAAACGACATGTAAAAGTGTTTTCCTTTTGTGCACTGCGTACGCGCGCGCTCCAACAACGAGTTAATTTCGAATTCAAATTGTTCCCGATGCAAATGAGTAAGCTCCACTTTACGAAAAAGCCGGCTGTGCACGAAAAAACAAAAAAAAAAAACTGCGTTCGTACAATTGTACGTATCTCTTTATACCGAGCTGCAAATATACAAAATTCGTTTTGGCGAAATGCACATTCTATTCAAAACAGTCGTCGGCGGTGTCGCGAATATATTCTAAGCACGCAGCATGCATAGTCAATCGAGGGTAATATAACTACTATGTACCACGAAAATCAAGTTGACAAGTAGCCCTTCGTAGAACGAGAGAAAATACATTTATACCCTCTCTCTCTTTATATACACACACAAATGAAAAATACATCTCGCGTCGCTGGCTCGTGTGGTGCGTGATTAGAAACTGCAACTTGCGTGTTTTAAGTGCGCGCTCGGCGCAAATGAGCGGGAAATTTGTACTATATTTCTCTCTTTCTCTCGAGTTGTGTGAAAGTCCATCGAGATTCCATCAAACTGGAGCACCCACAACAGAGATTTCCCGCGTGCACGCGGTACACTGTCGGACTGTAAGGAAAACGCCCGCGCGCCGTTTTTTTTTCCTCTCATACACGTGCGTGATATATACGTGTATTATATATACGTGTGCACGGGGCGACAGTGCACTCACTCGAGTGAAATGCCGCCGCCTCGGTGACGCGCCAACATGGAGCTTTTATGAGCGTGGATTTGTCGAGTGTTCATAAAAGGTATATGGGATACCCTATAGAGTACTCAACTCGGACGCGTAATGCTTCAAACTTTCATGTGTCTGCAGGGAATGTACTAGTCGTCGTCTCCGCCCGATATTGATGGATATCATAACTTCTTTTTTTTATTATTCTTTATACTTGGAGAATTTTAATTTTGCACGAGAAAATATTGAATGAAAGAGTCATGGTGGGGGGAGAAAAAAAAGCCGAATGATCCGTACGTAACGGCGGTTGTAAAAGTTTACAATGTCGAACGGAATGAAAGGACGGTTAAATCTACTGTCGCGCTTGTAGTGGGATAGCGTCAGTTCAAAGTTTTTTTAGCTTTCCGGTTCGATACAATCTCAGCGCGCACAACGTTGTTGCAGAAACTTAAACCTTATTTTTTTCAATACAACGACGTTTCTATTCGTCAATTTATTTGAATATATTACGCGAGTTTCAATAATGGATCAAGAAGCCATATGAATTGCTTAATTACGATAGATACTGTTCGTTTCATTATCTTGATAAAGGGCTTGCAAGCCGATGATTAATTAGGAAGCCATAGAAATTGTAGGTAACGTATTAATCAAAATATTACATAATATCGTATCACAATTCCTCCGATCAAACAATTTTTCTAGAATCCACCAAGTCAATCAGAATAATAATATCGAATAATAGGCTGCAATCAGAGAAATAATCATCCCAACAAGACCTTCAAGCTGAGCAGCGTCAAATCACACTCACGTATATGTACGCGCAATAGATAATCAAAATCCTCTTCCGCGCGGCAGCGGCACCGACGACGTGTACATACGTGGAATCATCATCGCGATACACACGAGTATATAGCACACGAAATCTCTGTGCTGCCATATACGTATAGGCGCGCAGCAGAGCTGATGAATTACGAAACGTCACGGGGCGGATTTCGCTATAGCGTACATCGCTATTATATATTTGCCTTGCGCGTCAAATTCGCCGCGGTCTCTCTCTCTCTCTACAATAATAATCAAGCCCCAGCGGGAGAGAGAGAGAGAGTGCTGCCGCGGCGCACGGAAAGGGATCGGTGTCAGTTTCCATGGCACATCCGCGCCCGCGGTTGCGAAAATTTTCATTATACCACACTGAAAGGCGGCTATACGTGAACGTATAAACGTTAGCGTATCACTGCTGAACACGCGAAATGTTAATGAGTTGCTCGGTATATATAGGTAGTGGGTTTGACTTCGTGTCACACAGCGTCGAAGCTCGCGAGTATTTAATGAGCTATCGATGTGCATTCCTGATTATAGCGGAAAGTTATACATGTATGTACATAGGCGAGGTGGAGTGCATGAGAAACAGGCAGTTTGCTTTATTTTATTTTATTTTATTTTTTTTGCATTATTTATTATTCGATCGAGGTCGCTAGAGGGTCGAACGCGTCCTTGAAAGCTGCGGCACTTCGGAAAAGAAAAGTTTTAGAATAAACTAAGAATAATTAAGCATTCTCTCGACGCGCTGTACGTGTGTAGTTTAGTAGGGTGATGGAATTCATTTTACTTTTACCCGGCGCGGAGTGAAGTCACGCTCGCGGGCGTCCTAAGTTCGAAAAAAAAACTAGGTCAACGCGTTATATACGTGGACGCATCGCATACAGGTGTTCCGTGTGCGCGCATCACGATTATAATAATACGGAAGTTGAAAAAAAAAACGACGACATCATCGCTGCTCTATAGTACGGATGATCGGACGGCAGTGAAAGGAGTTTGTATCGGCAAAGAAACTGATATTTTTCGTGTGGAAGGGAAAAAGAAAGTATAACCGGAATATTACGCGACGATCGATCTCCGGCGAGGAATTCCGACGAAAAAAAAAATTTTACTTCTGCTCACGCGAGCGACGACGATTTAACTTGCAAATGGTGTTCTAAGACGAGACTGGCGTCAGTGCAGACTTGCTTGAGTCAGCTTAGTAGAGTCTAGTTTGTGTATAGTTTGGATTTTGAAAGCAGAGTTCAGAGCGAGAGTTGACAATGAAAATAAACTTTGCGAATGGGAACGCGCGTCTACTATGGCAACAGTTGCTTTTGAATTTTAATGCTCGAGATACTTATCGCCGGCGCGCGGCGCGGCGGTGTGGTGCGAAACAAGTTCGAGATTAGAGTTCTCGACTCAAAGTTTTATATATATGCAGCGTCACTTTCGATTTGAATAAAATTTAATTAAGATGTCTTGCGCATGCGTGTCATGTGAAAACTTGCGTTTGTTTTCTTTTTTTCCTTAATCAAGCTCTGAAAACAAGTTTCCTCGGCTTTACGAGATTTAGAAAAAGGCCTTTTCACGTGTAGCGTGGTTTGAAGACTCGTCTAATCAGACAGGCTTCTATCTTTTTACCAAATTAACCCCTCGAGCTTTTTTACGAGCGAAAGCGCCTGGTTTTACAAATTGAAAAACTTGCAGGAATTTAAATTCGTTGATTTTTTTTTTGGTTTCATTTCGTTGTAACTCGTGGCACACACGAGTAGCTCAGATTTGAAAGTTTAATTTTTTTGATTTGAAACTAACGAGTAGAACTACTATCTAATGAACCCCGCTGGGGAGAGATACGCGCGTGAATATATAAATTTGAAGCGGAAAACGCGTTGGATAAACAAAACGACGTGACGAGTGTGCGATATGCTTATATAAATTTATTATATGACACTTGCGTATAATTTGAGAGAGTGATTTGTATATCAGTAGCGGAAGATCTCGAAGTACTAGTAAGTAATTTCGAATGAAATCGAAAATGTGTTTCCCGATTCTGACGCGCGACGAACGACGGGAACCGGTTACATGAGAACGACGGATTTCGGATAATCGAACGCTGATTAAATAGCGCCGGCAAACTGGAGCACACTGCACGTGTGAATAGGAAGCAAGGAAATAGCAAGGATATAAACGCTACGAATTCTCTCTCTATCTCTCTCTACTCTTCCCTTCTCTTTGATGTTCTATTTTTAAACGTTAACTGGAAAATTGCGAGAAATTCTAATGCCCTTTTTTCACGTATTTTACACGAAATGATTGTACAAAAAGTAAAGTACACTAAAAATATTCTATCTAACTAGAAAAACTTTTAACGATTTTTTTTTAGAAACGCGAAAATTTCAACAACCTTGTTATAGAAAACAATTCCAACTCGTATTGTCAAGTTAGTGTTCGTGAAGGATTCGTTATTTTTCCACGAGAAAACCACGTTGAATTATAATGAACTTATCAAATCGTGTATACTTTCATGCACTATTAACATTAGTAAATAAACATCGTTAGAACTACAAGTATCGCAAATAGTACTCATCCGGCAATAATAGTAAATTTTTAAGCATCGCCTATAAAAATACATTTAATCGTTCAAAATCTCACTCGATTTCTATACTGAAAAAAAAAAACCGATGGAATTTATAACGCTAATAAACTCGCTTATCGCGAGGAAAGCAATTACAATCCGCATGTGGAATGAAACCACTTCAGGTATACATATATTCCGTCTAACACCTAATTACATAGAAAATCCCGTGATTTCCCTAACACGTATTATTCTTAGCGCGTCGGCGTCGGCTGCCAGAAAGAGAGAGATGCCTCGTGTGTGTGTATATATGTACGTGCCTGTTACGCGCCGCATGCTCGAGCAATCAACGACCTTTATTTCCAGCTGCTTCTCTCTCTCTCTTAAGTGGAGCACTTTCACTGACGACGATGTGCGCGCTCGATTTATAACGAATTCACTAATCGACCGGACCTTTTTTTCTCTCTCTTTTTCTGAGTGTATGCATATCTATACGTACATCAAATTGATTTTAACGATGGACTCGCATTGTTGACAAATAAAACGACGTATATTCACCGCGGGTGGCTTTGTAATTTATCGAATTATTTTTTTAATTCGATCGACGCTCGTTACTCGTGCGTAAAAATCACCAAGTGTATCCGTATTAAGGAAGTGAAAGTTTATATGCACAAAAAAAAGCATATATGCACGTTATCTTATTATGCTCGCCAGGAATCATCATCGTCGCTCATTAGCGCTACGTAAATTTTTTTTTTCGCGTAAATATTGTAGATCGTCGTTCGAAGATAGTACAATTGAATTTTACGTCCTCGCGAAAAGTGAAAAAAATTTCCCCATTCCAAATTGAGTTTTCAAAACCGCATTAAAACGCATTGATAATTTTCCAAAGACAACTCGTTATTCGGACATCACTCAACTTACTCCACTTCCCTCGACATTAACTATCTCGTTAAATTGCACTAAACGATCGCGCGCGCTTGGAAAACTATGTTGCATCGTAACAACTGCTAGACGAGCGCGCTGCTATTGTTCGCGAAAATAAAAATACACACACACATGCACATTTGCAATTATATATCTTGCATTATGGATCGCACTTCCGCGCGACTCACGGCGGCGGCAGCGGGGCAAGTCATTCAGCATCGTACGTCGTTTTCTCTTTTTTTTTCTTTTTTTTTTTCATTCGAATCCGCGCATAGACCTTAATTTAATATCGCGAACGCGGCGATCGTTAGAGCGAGAGTGCAGCTTGAAAATATGAATGATTGCCGCAAGCTGCCCCTGAAGGCGGAACTATCGCCACGAGTATATCGCGGTCGAGGAGGAAGATTTAGTAAGAAAGTAAGAGGCTACATCCACACACACACACACGCGCGCGTGCACAGTGCACAGTGCACATGTACGTGGAAAATCCCCCAAATGCTTGAGATATACAGGCAAACTTTGAAAATCGGACGTGGAGTTATGAGCCTGCAATGAGGCACTGGCTGTGCGTGTATGCTTACGAGCGTATAACGCAAGTTGCAAACAAAGTTGCGAAGGCGTCAAAATTGTTTCTCTCTCGTGCGCTCTCTTACATTTTTCTTTTCTCTCTCGAGAAAATGACGAGCTCATTTCTTGAAATTGCATAGTTTATGAAATTATCTCTGTGATATGCAAAAAGCTACTTTGTCGAAAGATAACCCGTTTTAACGGAGCTTTTTCGTATTTTTTAATGAGGTGAACAAGGAGGTGAGTTTCATTTTCGAAATTACACTCGTACTACAGCTATATTTTTATAATGTTTGGATTCAAAGTAGCTCATTAAAAAAATTAAAAATTCGTAATCGACATCAACCATCCCCCAACGGAATCGAAAGTAAATTGGAAAAGCTCTCAGCGAACAAATGCAAAGATAACATTTGGCGTGCATTGGGAAAAACGACGCGGGGGGAGGGACGTCGCAGGTTGAATTGCGTCACGCGCGACATTTTTCGACTATATGAGCAATTCCACAAAAAAACTGCCATAATTCGGCACCGTTTGTCCGAATTTTCATATTAGGGGCACGCAC
>JAWWMK010044843.1:0-10957 GCA_035047105.1 Galeopsomyia nigrocyanea
TATATATATATCGATGTTGTATGTGTGTTCGTTGCCAAAGTTTTTCGCAAGGCTGCCTTGTAGTTTCCCCGAGGTTTTAATGGATTTTGTTGTTACTTGGAGTGGCTCTGGGCAACATGTTATTTATGTCCGCTAATAACGCTAGCTGTGTTATTTCTCCAGTTCCGTGGCGATTGCCAGCAATTATTTTATTTCGAAATATCTATATATATATATATATATATATATATATGCTATATACGATGCTTTATTGTTCGAACGATTACACAGTGATTAAAGTAGCTAAAATACCAAGCTCTTTATATCAAACTCTTCGGTAGAACTGCAACGAAGCGAATAAACTTTGGACAAACTCATTAGGATGCCTTAAAATGCCCCGACGAGCAACGCTCGAACACGCTCGCTCTCTCGCTCTTGCCAAGTTTTCCACTAAAACTCCTAAACAGGCGAGCATTTCCTACACATTTCGTCGACGACGACGGGCGTGCGATCCATTTTCTACCTGTACACACGAAGAAAGCAACGCGCGAGCGCGAAAATCCAGTCTCGTCGCGCAAGCGGGAGAGATTATTTTGTCAAATTCTCACTCTCTCTCTCGCGCGAGGAGTACATTATATGCTCTCGCGAACTTGCCGCGCGGCTGTCGGCGCAAAAGCGTGACGGCGCGGCAGTAGCTGACAACTCGTCTCTGAAGACGTGTACGTCGGCAAGATCGGCAAGATGCCACGCCGCCACTGCGCACCACCACCGCTGTCACGCGCGGCTTTTTGTTTGCTCTGTGTGTGTGTGTGTGTGTGTGTGTGTGTGTGTGTGTTTGTGTGTGTGTTTGTGTGTGTGTGTGTGTTTGTGTGTGTGTGTGTGTGTGTGTGTGTGTGTGTGTGTGTGTGTGTATGTATGTATGTATGTATGTGCCATCAGGAAAACTGAACGACGCGCTCGCTATATTATCGTTCTGTGTAGCACCGGCGAGATTGAGAACGAGAGAAGGAAATCTGTGCACTTTGGTGTGCTACGAAAATTCGGTGTTTTCGTTTTTTTTTTAGTTTTTCGACGAACAAAATTGTAGTTATATATTACGAGCTATGATGATTGTATATACAATGTTGCACGTTAGAATGGTATTTTGGATCGTAAACATAAGGGATGCGAGGCTGGGACAGTTAACTAAACATATACGCTTCAGCGTAGCATTCCATTAAACGCGCTGTGGCATAACGTAGCTAATATACGAGCGTAGCTTTGCAAGCTCTAATGGGCTACTGATCTCTCTCAAGTCAAGCTCTCTCTCTCTCTCTCTCTCGCGCCCCGCCAGGCTGTTGCATATAGGTGTCTTATTTCCGGCGCTCTCAACTGCGAGGATCATTTCCTCGTTCCACGTCGACCTCGTCATTTCAATATCGGCTCTCTATTGCACATATATACATGTACATAGATATATTCAGAGAGAGGGAGGCCGTCGCTGCCGCCACGCGCATCGTCAAAACTAATCGCTCGCTGCGGTGCTCTCCGCGCAAAATCAATTCTCTCTCTCTCTCTCTCTCTCTCTCTCTCTCTCTCTCTCTCTCTCTCTCGGCGAGCACAGCGCGCACTTTTGCGAATAATTTCTCATCGTCAGTGTCACTATCAGGCGCTGCCCCGAATTTTCCGTTGTATGTGCACGCGCGCGGGGAGCAGCGACGCTCTCTTCTGCCCCGCGAGTGTATTTTCGAGATCAAAGACTGACGTTTTCGTTTGTTATGTTGTGTATAAATGGATTTTAGAAATTTGTGGGGATTTATCGTTGAAAATGGAGAGCTTTAACAAATGGTATGATCAATTTAATAAATGACTCGGAGAGTAAATGAAAATATTTGATTTTTGGAATAATTGTATCAATCTTTGAGCTGATTACTTTGAATATTTATCTTTGATATTTATTCAAATGTTACATTTAATATCTGTTCGGGTGTGAAAAATGCAAATTCAAATATTAACAAACTGTCAACGTTACGCGAAATGAAACGTATTACGTATTTTGGATTATTAACGACATCAAACTATTTACTCTGCTGCATTTAATCCTCAAAAACGAATGTGTTTACACGATTTTCAACGATAAATAATAGCGAATAACAAACTCGGCAGAGAGCGAGTAATACGACGAAGAGCGTCGAGCTAAAAGTCACAGAGCAGCATCTTTATGGAGGCGCCCGAAATTCCAAGCTGCCCGACACAGATAGACGGACAGTGGAATTGAACAAGCATGTAGCACACATAGGACTGTTTGTGTGCGTGTGTTTGATGTCCCTCTACTGCGCGATATTACAGTTTGCGCACTGCTGGTCCCTTTACACCTAGCACTATTTGCTGCGCGATGTAACCAACTCCCCCTTTCCCCCTAACCGTTACACTGGCGGCTGTGGTGTCTATTGTATTATTAACCTCGCTGACACTCTGCCGAGTCGACTTGTATTATCTTGGCCGAAGTATCGATTGTCAATGTGCCACGACGATCTTACATTATGTATCTTGACGTGCTTAGAAATAGATGCTTTTGCAGCCAATGTATTCCAAAGTGTATTCAATAAAGTCCGTGTAATCTAACAATTTAATGGAAAAGCTTTTATTTTTTTTTCATAAAAATTGTAATATCACGTTACAAATTCCTTTCTCGCAGGCAGTCGCTCGTCACTTTTGATAATAAAGTAGGTCGCAACTGTCAGAAATGCTAGAAGCGGAGATGAGATAAAAATAAAACTGCATAGCGCCACCGCCACTTCTATTGAGACACAACGGAAAGAGAGAAAGAGAGAGAGAGAGAGAGCGAGCGAAAAACGAAGCGCGAAAGAAAATCGAACGCTGAAAATCGAAAATAGCTTCTGCTTGCGCGTCGTCTGTGCGAGTATTTATCAGGAATTTTTTTTTTCGATTCCAAAAATGAAATTTCTATCGGGTAGTTGCGAAAATACAATAGTTTGAGAATTACCGTAAAAAAATTATATTTAAGACATTGGAGTTAAATGACTATTATTAAACGTTGTTCAACGCTGATGAATCGATGTGGAAAAATCTTGTTCGCCCATAAATCCTCTCTAAAAGCTGTAATTTGCCTTTATCTTTCAATTCGAACATGGTACTTTAAGCGCTAAAACTTGCAAATAAGTGTAAAATAGCAGGTTACCAGCTCGAACTAGGACAATAATCTAAGTTCAAAACGAGCCTATTCGTAAGTTGACAGCTAATGATAAGTTATGGCTTGCACGTCAAGTATACTGCCATTTCTAAACCCTCTCTTTTTCCTTTTTTTTTAATAGCTAATCATTTATTTTTATAGACTTTCTTTCTCCCTTTTTTCCGCTGACAGCTATCAAACCTTTCTCTTCTGTTTTTTACTGGAGCTCGTATTTGTACAAAGTTTTAAATTCGTTTGAAAAAAAAAAGTTTTAAACGACTTTCAACTTATACTGGATGAAAGTAATATTCAAGTTTTGTATGCTCGAATCACAAGAAGGTCGCCCTTTTTTGTTAAATAAAAGTGAAGATTTTTTTTACTTCACAAAATCAAAATTAACGGTTATTATCGTAAAATAAACGATCGAAGTATTGAGTATGTAATAATATAAGAGTAAGAGTCAAACGCATCAACCAATAGCATCTCCGAGTGCACCTGGCCGCATGGAGCGACCGAGAGAGCGCGCGTCAATTACGTATTTACATATTCACAATAGGCATAACGCGCGCGCGGAGTCGCCGATAAAGAGACACACACGCATATACATTACACTCGCTCGTAATTCATCCTTCGACGGCCTGCAGAAACCTGTGATTTTCGCGCGCAAGAGAGAGAGAGAGAGAATTCGCCTTGAACTTGAACTTGTTGAAGAGGTCGCTAATTATACATCGACGAATATATATACGTATATTATATATACATATACGCGACTCTTTTCCGGTCGCGATTTATAGCTGATTGTTTTGAGGAATTTTCGAAGTTTTTTTCGATCGAAAGCAGTGTGCGCAAGCACGCATATGTGCACTTGCCGTACTGATTTATGCGCGCCGATCGAACAAAGAACTATACGTATTCTCTCGATGCGATAATTATATGAGCGACTTGGATATCGCGCAAAGGCACAATAAAGCAGCTCTTTTTTCTTCTTCTTCTTCTTCTCTGTCTTATTCGATATATAGCCCTGAGCTTATTGAGCGGCCCATTGCGCGGGCTTTTATTGAATCAATTTTACTGTATCTGATTTTGCCGGGGACTCATGAGCGAAGGTAATTTATATTTCTTTAGCCGTCACAACTCTTTTTACGATTTTTCTCTCTCATTTTTTTATAAAACTTGCGTTTAAAGTATGAAACTCAAGTTTTCACTTAAGGTTATTACATTTTTTATAGTCGCTATATTTACCGTATAAGAAAAAACCCATCCAGTTTTGCTACTCTAAAGCCTCTGTGTTCTATTAAAAATACATCCACCTGAATTGTCTGTCAAAGAATAAAGTAAATCCAATAGAAATATGTAAACAAAACCGTCCCAAAAATAAATATGAATATCTGTGCACACTCTTCCGCAACGAAAAAAAAAAAAAAAATGCACGTCCACTCGTTGAAAACAGTATTCAAAAGGATTCCGTTTCAATTGTCGACTCTCGACTTCACTCACTTTGTCGGAAAAATTCGCTAACAAAATAGCCACCTTTTGCTTTCGACAATGAAAATTCATCAGTGCAAGAATACAGACCAGCTCGAAGCGAATAAACTCAAAAACAAAAAATAGCACGCACTGATTCAAGAGAAAAATTGTCGGATGAAGGTACGCAAAATGCAAGAAAAAAAAAAACAGTAGCGAGAAGGAAGAGAAGGATTTGATGCGTGTTATTGGCAAGAAGATACGGGTGGGGCTCGTCCTGGCATCTTTGTACTTTATTAGCACGCACCGTGAGTTACGATGCCGAGGCGTCGCCGATAAATTTCGCGCACACATCCGAGGCAGAGCTGTGTATAGCTCGTATCAACGCATCACTTCGTAATGGACTACTACTGGCGTTACTTTCATACTGCTGTGCTGTGCGCAGCAGAAACCCAACTGGATATTGTGTGTGTGTATGTGTGTGTGTGTGTGAGCTCGGAGTTAGAACGAAGTGAGAAGTGATGGACAAGTTCTAGACAGATATCAGATGGCTCGCACTCGTCGCGTTTTGTCTACTATTAATCTTTTGATCAATCTGCTAGATAAGAAGTGAATGCAAATCCTCAGTTAATTATCTAAAACAAAGTAGAACTTACTTCTCCGAGTTTACTTAATGATTGAAGCAAATTTACACGCAAATTAATTAAAAATTTAATCATATTAATAATTTTTTTTTTCATAAATTAGTTTTCATCAGTTGTTAGTAAATATAGTTTTCGCTGTAGATACCTATTGTTTGCTCTCTTCTATCAGTTGGTAATACCAAATGAATAAGACAATCAGTTTTTTTTAAGTTTTACACGATTAGATAAACGCTGTAATTTAACATTAAAAAAATTATCAACATCTACTACTGAATAAATATGAAGCGCTGGTATAAGTGGATATCCGTTAATTAAAATTGAATCAAGCGCAGAATAGTCGACGCAAAGATGAAGTACTATAGCCCTTTATCCGCTCGCGCGCCCTCTCTCTTCATTTTCTTCCTCATTCGAGTCGCGATGTATTTTTTTCTCCTTTCTGCGTGGCTCGAATCGAGCAAAAAAAGAGAGAGAGAGAGAGAAAGCCGCCAACCTCTCCATTCACAGAGTCCCCGGCTTCGTTTTCATTTTCCTCCTCGGATCTCTCTCACTCTTTTTTTCTTCTCCCTTTAACAGAACTGAACGACGCGCGGGTGACTGCCAATTTTTATACCTCGGCAAAGCGCTCTAGGGGGGATGGGATCAGAGTCGCTCCATTTTATTCACACGCGCGCGCGCGCGCCATGAAAGCCACGGCATTTTAATACCACGTGAAAAAGGGTAAACGCTCGGGCTGGTATATTTTTGCTGTCACTTCGAGCGCGGTCAAGTGTTATTCTTTCGCACTAACGCTCAATCCCTGCACGTACAATGCAAATCCTAAAAAATAGGAAGCCATACTAAAAAAAAAAATTTTTTTTGTTTTCATCCAACGACAAATCAAACATACCGTATTGGCCATCAGCGTAAATCACGCGGATTTTTTTTGTTCTGTTCATCCACCTGCACTAAACACACACCACCCAAAAAAAAAGCATAGGTGCAACTCGCTTTAGATTTCCCTCGAGCGTTGGCACAGCGCGGCGCGGCGGCACTAGCGACACTTCGCAGTCCGAAATCAGCGTGATTCATGACGCGGGATTATTCGGCGCGTCTATTAATCCAGCGCCGTCGAGTCGAGTTCCTTGCTCGAGCGAGAGAGCGAGGCGCGATTGCAGTCATCCATCATGACTACGAGCCGAGCGTCGAGTCAAACTTGCCATCGGATCAATCGCTACTTTTTGTCGAGCGTTTGGTGTTATTATCTCTAGATCTTGCGCGTTTGTTTCCTCGTCCCAGAATGGAACAGTTAATTTTGGCGATGTATTGATCGTTAGTTACTTTCGATGTAAAATAACGTTGAAACTTACCAATACGTAGTTTGGTTTGCTTATTACAACGTATGAAATTTGATTTGATGACACTAACCTGGAACAAAAATACATAATTTCATAAATTTTAATTCATACATTTTGCAATAAACAGATTAATATTTATTTTTATTTGGATGGAAGAAATGGGAAGCATCATATTAATTATAGTTGGAAGTGTTCAACATGGTTAATTGAAAGTCATTTAAATTTAGAAGGATAATTAAATAGTAAATCCCGTCCATGATAATTGACACTTGTGTCATAAGACAATCTAATTTTGTGACTAATCCTGTTTCACAAGTCTTTCTACTTTTTATGCTCAGAACCACTCTAGACAAATGTTCGATCTCCTTTCAATAAGAACATCATTTTAAAAGAAGAAGCTGTGCAATTTCCTTTTCCTCCATCTTTCTTTCTTTATGAATATAACTGTCTTCATCTGTCGAATTCAACTCCCTGCATTTTAAGGTTTCGAAACCAATAACCTATCGCTGGTTTATAAATTGGGATAAATTTATCAAGGGCTTAATTAATGAAGCAAAGGAGGATAATTTTATCGGAATCAATAGCTATCTCAATAAACTGAAGCTATTACAAAAATAATATTGTTGAGAGATGTTATGGATAGAAGTAGCGACTTCCGAACTCGGAAAAACTTTCTTTTCTGACGAGACTAAGCTAATTCTACGGCTAATCCAATTCCATAGAAGTATTATACTTCAGCTTTTAAACCCTTTCACTGAGACTGACCCTACAAGATTGTACCCCTTCTTAGCTGTAAGAGGTTGAAGTTAAGTGGAAGGGGTTGTACAATCCCCTCTCTCTCTCTACATGTTTCCTTTAACGTATAAAAGTAATGGACACTCCTGGTCTTGATATCAGTTAAACACAATCCTTACATTTTACCTCTTTGGGAAAACTAACCAATTGCCGGTATGATCAATCACCCGAAGAAGAATATAAAAGACCCGCAGAATGATGTCAAGCAACATAAGAATAATCGTGTGCTTACAGATTTACGAAGGATAGTTTTGGAGAAAAGTCTTGACGTTTACTTTCTACGCGGGTGCGGACTGCAAAAATTATGGACATCACGACGACTACTTCCGCTTTGAGTATTAATTAACTAAGAGACAAGAAATTCTCTGAATTGGCAACAACATTTAATTTCGTGAAAATCGGCCCTTTTCAGGGCTACTAATATCAATCTAACGCAGAATAAATTTTCGTTTCCTTTCCTCTTAGAAACGTTATAAAACAAATTTTTGCTACCTACGATGAGTTTAATTGACTTAGTGCGTTTTTTGTATTGACAAAATCGTATTATGAAAGGTATATTTTGTGAAAATAATTCTAATCATTAACAAGCAATTGGACGCAATATGTATACTCATACAAAACTAGCTGTCACTTGAGTTCTTCAATACCTTTGGTAGTGAAGCGCATGCAAACGACCCTCAAAAGAACCCGGATAGATATGAAAAGAGGCATCATTATCAGCGGATTCATTCAGAAATCATCGCCCGCTTCCACTCGAGGCTTCACACGTACAGCCGGTGCCCTCTTAACCCAAATGAGCGTGACTTCAAAAGCTCCCAGCTACTTTTTTTCCTTTCCCCTCCCTGCGGGGTCACACTCACACACATACATACATGCGAGCTTCGACATTTTGCTCGTTATTAGGTGGAATAGAAAGTTCGTCGAGCCCTGGCCGTGATAATTGCACGCCACCGCGTTTTAGTCGCGCGTAATTGGTGCGACGCGATTGTTCCACAAGGGCTTTTACATGCGAATGCAACTTGAGTGCTTTTCCGTTGATTTTGAAAGAGCATTTTAATTCTTTTTTTTTTCTTTCGACTACTACGGACTACGTGCTATTATTTCAGCTGGCTATTGTTTCAATTTTCATTTCGTGCGTGTCAAGGATTTTAAAAGCATGTAGACTTTTTTAAAGGGTCGAGAGTTAATTAAATCGATTCGAGAATCATAATTGTAGATATTTATTATTTTCACTCGTACCAAACAGCCCTTTTCTGGGCTACCAATTCATTCTTTAAAGTGTGTTTCATTAGATGAACTGAATCCCTAATACGTTATTAATATTTTAATTTTGTCCACAAGCTCTGAAATAAATTCCAAAGAACAATTGCAATTTGGTGAAATAATTTATTCGCAATTATTCGAAACGTAATCAAGTACAGCATTTAATTCAAATACACCTCTCGACAATGAAATTGGAAAAATTAAATGTCAATCAACGATATAAATTCAATCCCATAAAATAAATACAATAAAAATTTGTTTACGAATTTAGTTAAATGATGAACGTTTGCCGGATTATTCATAAAGCTTATTCGTTCGTGCGATTCAGCAAAATCAATAGAAAGTCCGCGAAAAATAAACGAACAGCGGGCCGCTGACTGTATTGTTTGAATTAAATGTGTAATATTTCCTACTTTATTATTCACGGCAATCAAACACTCATAGAGTATTAATGTCCCCATCGGCGCATCAAGCATAGAAATGACGAATAACTATACGCACGCACATACATACACTTACACAAATTAGCCAATTCACGCTTCTCACTTCCCCCTCGAACACCTGATTCAGTCTCTCTCACCCCTACCATAAACACATGGGAAAAAGCCACCCCTCCTGGCGCCGAAGGGGGGAATCAGTCAGCAACCTGTTACATTGACGCGCTCGTGACTCGTGCGAGGGTCGCGCGCGAGCACGTTGACGAGCGACAAATCGATCCGAAGGCTATCTCTTTATATATACATGTCCGAGAGACGCCTAAGTCGCGTGAAATATCACGACAGTTTTTTTTTAAATCTAAAAATTCTGCGTCTGGGAATTGGCTAATATGAGATGTCGTAACAGTCACATTGAAAGTCAAGATAAATCCGCACTCAAAATGTTCAGTAAAAAGAAGGCTCGAGAGCGAAGGTCTAATTAAAGACGACGCCACATTAATTCGGTCCTTTCCCTTGGTCGCGGTGCATGTGTGCGTGATTTACATCCTCGTTGCGGTAAACCCGACTTACCTCGCCACCCTCTTCCTCCCAACGGGGTTACGAGATTTTTAATAAGTGAAAGCACTCGCTTGCCAGCATGCATATGTATACCGTACACAGCTGCGGCTCACGTATATGCATTCTTTTTACTTCATTTCTTGCGCCGTGCCAAAAACGTCAGAGAAGTAATCATAACCTTTGCGATCTCTCGTCATTACGCGCGAAGATTGAAATGCTGACCTTTTCTTTTGGTTTTTTTTAACGAATGAATTTTCGACTTTCCGTGCCATCGGGTTACAACGCTCGCTATATATGGAAATCGCATTGAATATTTGTAGAATTGACGCGTATTTCGCAGAAATATAAGCGATCGATAAACAATAACGAGACGATAAAAGAAAGGATGAGCGATGAAATCAACGCATCCGATTCATCCGATGACGTGCGAATTTTGCGAGGCAATCAAGCGAGACACTTGACTGTATGTGTCAGTGGCCTCGCAGCCGCGGAAAGGAAGTACGGATCGCCGGCTGTTTCCACCTGGCCGACTTTTTCGACTGTGTACACAATATTCGAGGCTGCCGCGGCGGTGGCAGCGCGCGGTGGCAGTCGAGCTCTCGCACACAATTGCGCTCGATTATCGAAAGAGGTCAATTGGAAATCGAAACGGAATTCTCGCGCGCATTCATATCGTAAAAGGCACGCATAGGACGAGAAACTACCAAGCGACGAGCGCCATTGAATGTGTCAATCGATAATAAGATCTCCGTCGTCGCCGTCGTCGTCGTCGGTACCGACCGATTGTCTGGCTGCGCGTAGAAGTACCTCTTTTCTCACTGCACTACTATAAGGGAATCATAATAATTGATGAGAGCTAAAGGTTCCAACTTGAGATCACTAAAGCTTCCTATTCAAGAGTTGCATGTTCGCTTTTTTTCTGGTTTTCATAGTTCATAGAGTTTTTTCACGAATAGTATTTTTCTATTTTAGTGAAAAGTAATTATTCACGAATCATCTTGTCACACTCAAACTATCAACTGACCTCTTGTCTCTCGTTATATTCGAGTGAAAATATTTTTGTCAATCAAGAGAGAGAAAGCGACAATTCGATGGATTTTCATCCTGGATTGACAATTGTCGCTGGAAAATGTTCAAACCGATTCACGTATAAAAATACACATATATGACGAAATCCTTAAAAAAACCACTTTTCTGGGGTCTAGAATGGCAAAATTTTTTTTTAATGTTAAGCCTTCCGGACCTTTTTCCTCTTCTTTTTGAAGGTATATAGTGTCGGAAAATGCTCATGAACATTGGAAAAGTCCTCGG
>JAWWMK010044854.1:0-10954 GCA_035047105.1 Galeopsomyia nigrocyanea
AGCGACGGAGGGGTTTCCTATGTTCACTTTCCTCAGAACCTTACGGTATATATATATATATATATATATATATATATTACTCTAGTAATATTTTCATTTCTTTATCTGAAACATCAAACTACTAATCTTTTATGATTCAAATTATTCATCTTTCTGAATAACCCAAACTTACTTTCTTTATTTTCCTTTGAAATTCAACGATCAATACAACAAGAATAAATTGATACACGTATGTGAACGTACAGAAAAGTTCGGCGAGAGATTTATATCTCTAAAAACAAAAAAAAAAAACAACGCAATTTCGCGTGCAACTTGTCGACCGACAATCCTATCCGGGACATAAAATCACCAAGATATATATACAAATGCACCCACCTTACGTCTGATCCTAGCTTCTCCTTCTTCTGCGTGGCTCAGCTCGGAAAAGATACAGAATCCGCACTCGATATCCGTGATGAACGAGGAGAGAAAAGGACGCGTGTCCGGAAGGCACAAAATGGCGACTCAATTGCGCGTGTATATCAGCAGCGTAGAAGTAATTCGGAGTTTTGAATTACTGCTAGTCGAGAAGGTAGGCCGTCGCACCTTGTCACGACTGTAAATCCTTGAACGAGAAACCCCGTGCCGGGAGTTTCATCCTGTTCAAGGATTTTTTTTTTTGATGAAGTCTCACGTTCAAAGCGAGAGTTGTCTCGAAGAACGTGAGAGAAGGCTGGTGCCGTACAGGCGGCTTGCTGCTGACTGACTCTCCGCTCTCTCGCTGCTTCTTCTTCCTCCTTCTCGCTGCTCTCGCGCCATCCTCTCTCGCTCGTGCTGCTCGGTGGTGATTGGCCGGGTTCTCTTGGAGCCAGCCAATGGAGTGTTTTTCATGATTGCGTGAATGTATGCGTGTTGAATTTTCTCGGGGTAATTGAATTATCGATTGCTTCACAATTTTCTTTTGATTTTAATTGTATATTGATAGAAACATAGATTTTTTTGAGAATTGATAATTAGATTCAATTTCTTAGATCTATGCAAATGAGTAACATGAATATTGGCGCGTACACACAGATGAGTAACTGCGTGAGTCAGGTTTGGCACTGAGGCGCGGCAAACCATTTAAATTTAAATCACAGAAAATCGAATTTTCGCTCGAGGCTCAAAATCTACCACTCACAAGATAGGGGACTAGATATTCAACAAAATTGTAGCTGATAACAAATTTCAAACGACTATTATTTTGCAGATTAATCCAACCCCATCCGAATACATACACATATTCGAAGAGATTAGCAGAGAAGTTGATAGCCGACGAGTTTCCCAAGTTACCATGTGCTATCGCTCGCCCATCAATAGGTAATTACCTAATCAATGAACAATTAATTTGATGAATTTTAGGTAACGAAATATTTTTGAAATAATTAGAGTAGTTTAACCTAATAATGAAATGTAATAATAACCAATTGAATTTCTAGAACCAAGTAGGTTCACACATATACATGCACGCACAACTCTAGGGCAATATGCTACACTGGTGGAAACTGGCGATCCACTGACTATCCCGAGATACCCGAGTGAAGGAAAGGTTAAGAATGGCTACAGCTATATCCTCCTTAGTAATTCGCGACATCAGTCACACTATTCTTATCTTTAATGGACTCTCCAATTACTCACTTTGCGCATCGCTGGGCAAATCGAAGGATGAATGCTATTAGGATAGACGAAATAATTATTTCTGAAGAGGAAACTCTCAGTTTCCTTCCGCACATCGTTAAACAATACGTGGTACAAGTTTTATCAGGTTTTAACATTGGTGGCGTGCTTATGTCACAAGAATCAAGATTTCATTGAGGTAGAGTTGAGCTAGAGTTAAAACTAAAAGTTGAAAAATCATAATTTGATATTAAAGACGATATAATTATATAATTATTCTCAAAGTTGGCTTGAAAAATGTTTGAATTAGACACTCAAGCTATTTTGATTGCAAAATGGTAAAAATAATTTTAAAAATATGAATGAATCAACTCAAAAGGTGAACATAAATCAAGTGTCGCGGTTGCGGCACGAAAGCGAATAGGTATGAAATAGCTATGAAGCTGGCCGCACCCGACACTATACAACAATACATATGTGACCCGACACCATATAACAATGTATATAATAATAGATTAGCGTTTTTGGGCTCCCCCGAAAGTGTTTCACAGTCTTTATTGTTTCCACGCGTGATATAATGATGTGTCTGGTATGAAAATCAAAAGTCGAGATTACCATCTTTCATCTAAACAAAGTTTCAATTCAATTGATGCAATTTTGAGAAATTTATTTAAAAAACAAAATTTTTTCATTGTCGTTTTTTCGGACAACTTGGTGTCACAGTTTTGTCTCAGGTTGAGTATGATGCGCGCAATGCTACGTATTGTACACGCAATACTACGTATTATACCCTTAAGTAACGCAGTGTACATAACCCACGGTAGCGTAGCTGATTGTTGAGACTGTTTACTTTAGTGCTCACTGCTCAACAGTTTCATTAGATATCAATAATAAAATAGCAGTTAATAACAGCATACTGAAAAATTTTTTAATAACAAGCTAGGAAAAGGAGTTTACTGTGATAGGAGGATGAGCTGCAGTTTTAGATAAGTTGTTATTGTAATTTTTTTTAGTCTTTATTATTTTTTTTTGAAGAACCAGGTGCTTTGTGGTTACTTTTTCTTTGTAGGTAAACGAGCATAAAGGAAATATATTGATGTTAGCAATTAAGAAGAAGTATCACTATTCAGTTCCTTCAAGATTTTGATAAAAATGCTGAGCAACCGTATAGTCACATTCCTATTTTTATCTGACAAGGCAGAATGTCGATAATTGAGTACAGAGATGTTGAAATGTCTATTTCATATTACCTAGTGTCAAAGTGAATTATGTCAAACATAGTTATTTAGTAGAAGCCATTGTCGTTTTGTTGATTGTTGAACGGCATTCACATCATTGCTTGATCTTATGAGAACTAATTAGACGATTAAACGAACTAACCTAAGTGAAGTTCTATCGTAATTATATGGAAAGCCTCTTCCGAAGAGATCACACCATAGTACTCCTACTTCATGCCAATGATACAAAAATTTTAAAGTATAAATAAGCATGCGCGCATCGCACGTGTCCGGTACCGTAGCACGGTCACGGCCCCGCACGACGCGGTGTCTCATTTTTCAAAGTTCGGTGTAACAAAAGTGTTAACAAAAAAGGTGGTGGGGAATAACTGATAGTAAGAGAGTATATTCTTTAGGTGGAAATGATCTCTTCGAAAGAGGCTGTCTATATAATTACGATAAAATTCCACTTAGGTAAATTCGTTTAATCGTCTAATTATATTTTGAGCCTCTTCCTCGAGATCATAGCGTAGATGCTTATGGTAGAGTTACAGCAATTTTCATACATCAACATTGGATTTTTGAGGTTTAGTAAAGATAATTAAACCCATCACCCAATTAGAGCACATAATATTTATTACTTTGACGTTTCGGAACGAGAATCGTTCCCTGTTCAGAAATCTATAAAGACAAAAATGGATAATTTTTGTTTTATATAGCGAATACAAGTAAAATGTTAGCGACAATATGTACAATTTTTTCTTACGATCACTCACCTAAGCTAAAAACTATGCTAATATGCATAAAGTCAAAAACCGTTGCGACTTTGTTGTAAATTCATGTTTAATTTTCCATTTCACGAAAAGAGGCAAAGAGATTTCCATAGAAGTTTTTTTGAGCCTACAATTAATAAAATTAATTATAATTAATGCTATGAATAATAACTCAAAATTGGCGGTAAAAAGAATGGCAGTTATACAAATAATTAGTCGTGCGAATAAGCCTCGAGCTTTCGCTCTCGAATCGCGACTTGCCTTTGGTGTCGCGTGCCGCGATCACGTGGTCTAACTTCGGACAAGTTGGGGGGACGTCGTGATGCTCTCTCCCCCTCTCTCTCTCTCTCTCTCTCTCTCTCTCTTTCTCTCTCTCGCTGTTAATCGTACGTGTGATAGCACGTGTGTGCGTGCATCCTCGTACTATCACTACTATAATGCAGAGAGTTACGAGGTAGTAATCTCTCTAAAAAATATATATATATATAGACATAAGAAAAACAGCGCCACTTTTCTCCTCCAACCCGCTCCACTCCGCTTCACGCCGCTCCACCCCGCTCCACTTTCCGCTCCACCTCCACTCTACCTCCGCTCCACTTTTTTAGGTAAAATTCTTTCATTTTTTACGTTATATGGCATAGTCCTTTTTTCCTCGTGCCGCTCCACCCCGCTCCACTTTCCGCTCTATTTGCCGCTCCACCCGCCCTCCACCTTCCGCTCCACCTGCCACTCCACCTCTCTTTTTTTGCTATTCGATTTAATTTAATATTTCGTAAAGGGTCTAGCCGGGTAAGATGGAGTGCCGGGTAAGAAAAGTGCCCCCAACGATTACGAAAAACTGTTTCCACCACTTTGTTCGGCGTATCTGGAAACCTCTTTTCCTAGATTTTCAGACCCCTAGACCTACCTTGGGCAAAATGGGAAGCCATTTTGTGTTGTTCGGTTTTTTAACGATATCTCGGTCAATTTTTGAGATAGGAAAAAAATTTTTTTTTATTTTGTAGGGGTTCTTAAACCTTACGAAACGATTATATTGAAAAAATTTTTGGCGCCAAATTCCAATTTTTATAGCGTTCTAAAATCTTCAAAAAATTTTTTCTCGAAAACAAAGACCTAGTCATCTCTGGAAAAAATATATGTCGTGTATTTTTACTTCAAAAATACTGCTAAATTTTTTCAGATTTTTAGAAGTGATGGAACGTATTAAAAAAAATAAAAGTCATTAAAAAATACAGTTTTGGGCTTCTAGCGCTTGCTAGTCAGACTATATGGTAAAACCAATTGCACCATCGTATTTTACAGAAAAAAATACATCGAAAACATACGTCACATTACACCATCATCGGTATTATAAAATGTGAAATAGACAATCGAACTCTCAATCGTCGTGTAGGGGAGGGTGGAGAAAAACGGCACCCCTAACTTTAAAGTCGGCTAAAATCTTAATAAAACAGATAATCAACTTCTATACGACACATTCACATTCGTTGAAGTAATCCCTACAAAGACCTACCAGATTTTATTTTTTTCGTACCTGATTTCTTGTATAAAAATCGATTTTTCGAAAATTTCGGATTTCGGATCTCTCAGAAATGTCGGGGCAAAATGGGACCTTCCATTAAAAGACCTGTAGTTTCGTTGATTTTCATTGTTTTTGAACATGGTTCATGGCAATTATTTTGTCCTGATAAGAGCTATAATTTGGTTGGTCATACGTTCGATTTCGTTGAATATAACGCGATCCACGGTCATTCGAATATAGTCATTTTTTCATAAGAAAGATCTGCAATTTGTTCCGATTTTTCTTTTTTTAAGACATTTACCATAAGGGGGCCATTTTGCCCCAAGTGAATTTTTTCTTTAAATCGCGGCTCTAAAATCTTGATATTGACGAAAATAATTTTGGAAAACGGAGTTAGAAAGCTGAAAAGACGACTAATAAGAAAATAATTTTCCGAAAACAAGAAAAAATTAAGTACCATCATTCCTTGCAGAGCAAAGTTTTGCAGGTGCATGTCGAAAAATGTACGAAAAAATTCAAAGTACTCTAAAAACAAGGGAATATTGTTTAACAGGTCGTTGGACAATCAAACATGGTTTGTGTACTATCTTTGACAATATTCTAGAGATCCAGATTTTTTGGTATTGTCTTTCATGAAAAAATCCCAAGGGTGCCGTTTTTCCCCGAGTGTCATTTTGCCCCACCCTTCCCTATACGAAGATTGAGAGTTTTGTCCATTTCACATTTTATAATACTGATGATGGTGTAATATGACGTATGTTTTCGATGTATCTTTTTACGTAGAATATGATGGCGCAATTAATTTTATCGTAAAAATTACCCGTCACACGTTAAAAATGCAGAATTGCCTAAAAATCATCTAAAACCCATGTTTTCAAGTTGTTTTTTATTTTTAGCGGTTTCCAGATAAATGTTAGGATAAAGCTGCCTACACGGTCGTATTCTACGTAAAAAATACATTGAAAACACGTGCAGTACATTAATTATGATTAATATAAGTCATAACAAATACATGATTGAAGTTGCATCCATCGTGCTTCGTACTAGTGCATAAGATTGCAAGTTGTATCTTGGATATCTCATGATGCAACATCATTGACGAAAAATGTGTGATACATCTTTTCGATGTATTTTTTCCGTAGAATACGATGGTGCAATTGGTTTTACTATACAGTCTATCTAGAAAGCGCTAGAAGCCCAAAACTGTGTTTTTTAATGGTTTTTATTTTTTTTGAGTACATTCCACCACTGTTAAAAATCTGAAAAAATTCAGCAGTATTTTTGAAGTAAAAATACACGACATATATTTTTTCCAGAGATGAGTCGGTTTTTTTCTTGAGAAAAAATTTTTTGAAGATTTTAGAACGCTATAATAGTATATAACGATACTAGTGCGGTAAGTGACACTTAATGGCACGGCGAAATAACGCCCGAGCGTAGCGAGGGTCGCTAACGCCATGCCATCGAGTGTCACTTATGGCACGTGTATCGTTTACAACTTTATAGCGTCGCCCTTAAGTCCGCACTTACGGCTCGTCTTTCCGTGACGTAGTAGTTCAAAACGGCACAGTGAGGTTATGGCCCGAGCGCCAGCGAGGGCTATAAGCACGGTGCCGTTATGAACTACATACGTCACGGAAAGGCGTTGCATAAGTGCGGACTTAAGCCACGCGATGCTTTAAATATTTGAATTTGGTGCCAAACATTTTTTCAATAGAATCGTTTTGTAGGGCTTAAACCCCCCTACAAAATAAAAAAAAGTTTTCCTAGCTCAAAAATTGACCGAGATATCGTTAAAAACCGAACAACACAAAATGGCGTCCCATCTTGCCCCAGGTGTGGATTCACGTCTAGGGGTCTGAAAATCTAGGAAAAGAGGTTTCCATACATGCCTAACAAATTGGTAGAAACAGATTTTCGTAATCGTTGGGGGCACTTTTGTCCATCTTACCCGGCTAGACCCTTAGTATATTATTTGTGTAACATCCAATATTTTATAAGTTAATCAATGTGCAGATTTTGGTTTGCCATGAAAATATTTCAAACATATGGATTTGAGATTTGCAGCGCTCGGGGTACTTGAGTTCATGATTCAAGTTTAACATTGTTCTTGAGTTTGAGGTTTGCAGCGCATGTGGACTTTGGAATAAGATTCGAGGTTTCTATCAACGAATAATGGTTTACAGCGTCGGGGTACTCGGTGTTTAGATTGAAGATTAGACTATTATAAAGGTTGTAACGCCCAGGGCTATAAAGGTTTGAATGCAAGCTTTATCTGTCGTAGCTTTGAGGTTTGTAGCGTCCAGAGTAATTGGGGATGAGATTGAAGGTTAGCTTACCGTGCGTTGGATCTTTGCAGCGCTCGGGGTACTGGTGATTAAAAATTATGGTTAACCTTCCTTGGGTTTGAGGTTTGAAAAGTCAATAGCCATTAAAGTTGAGATTGGAGGTTAATCTGTAGTGGGTTTCAGGCTTGCCTACACCAGGTTCATTGCATGAACATTCGAGGTTAACCGGTCGTGGGTTCAAGGTTTTCAGTGCTCAGCTCAAACCTGTATTCGGTTTGAGATATACGACACGTCTAGCGTACTTTGAGTTGGATACTTAATGTTAATTTGTCGTGGGTCTAAGATTTCCAGCGCCCAGGGGTATGAGGGTTTAAGTTTGAGGTTAACTTGTCGTGGGTTTGATGTTAGCAACGTTTGGGGAACTGGTGCTTATCATTCGAGATTAATCTTCCGTGGGTTTGAGATTTGCAAAGCCAAGGGTTATTGAAGTTGAGATTGAAGGTTAACCTGTCGTGAGTCTAAAGTATGCAGCGATCGGGGTGCTTGAGTTTACGACTCAAGATTAATCTGTCGTGGATTTGAGATTTGCAGCGCACGTGGTACTTCGGATTAATATTCGACGTTAACCTATCAAGGTATAATAGTTTGCAGCGCCCAGGGCTATTGGGGGTTAAGATACGAGGTTACCTTTCGTGAGTCTGAGGTTTGCAAGATCCACGGGTTAATAAAATTGAGATTGTGGTCAACCTGTCATCGGTTTAAGGTTTACAGCGCCGAGGAGTTGAAATGGATTCGAATGAGTTTGGAGCTAGAGTGAGTTTAAAATATTAGAACGACTGGCGTATGAAAAAAGAAAGAAAAAGTCTTCTTATGATATAGTTATCGATAGTTATCGACTTTGAACTGAATTGTTCAAGAACATTGGTTCCATATTCCGTCTTATAAAAAAGTATTAATATTTTTCAATAATATTATCAGAACATATTAACTAATATAAAACGTTATATTAAGGCCATACAGTCATCCAATTCAAAAATCGCCATCATCTTTTATTTTAAATGGGGCAAAAATGCTTTCCTTCTGCGCACGATTCAAGAAAAGCCATCAAACCTATTTTAACGATGGAGCCTCATTACTTCGCTATTTAATTCCTTATGCGGTCACTATCTTAGAATTTTGATTATCAACTTCAAATTATACAAGTACTCATTTCAAATAATTTCCAAAAAGTTTTAAAAAAATTTACAATAGCTTTCTAAAAAAAACAATGGAAGTCAAATTTGAAAATCTAAGACAGGGAAAACGTAGGGAATAAAATAACAAAGAAAATGAGGCCTCGTACGTTCAAATCGGTTCAGTGTATGTCTCCTAAGCTGGGAAGAAAGAAAAATTGAAAATCTTCTATATTAACGTGAAGAAATCGTTCTAATAATCATATAGACATGGAAATTTTTTTATCTTAAAGTATTGGGTAAAAGCTTTAATTTTTCTCAACCATACGTGCCAAAATTCTAATTAGGAGCCTCCAAAAGTCAATTTAAGTGTCACACATTATTTATTCAAAAACATTACTTTGCCAAATTTTTTTGAGCGTTAGAGTGAACAAAAATCATTTTGGGGCAACTCATTTTCTTTGTTATGATCTCTGCTACAGATTAAGTGAATCAATTTTCGAACGAGCTATTTTGTCTTATTTTTTAACTGGTTTTTCCAAAATAACGAATTTTTTTGTTGAAACAAATTTTGAAAAATTGGTTAAAAATATGAAAGAATAGGTCCCTTAGATTGAAATAAAGCTTTTACCAAGTACTTGAAGATGAAAAAAGTTCTATGCCGTTATGTTGATTAGAACGATTTCTACACGTCAATAAAGAAGACTTTTAATTTTCCATGTTCAATCGAAGCTGGTTCTAAAAAATCGTTTTTAACGTTTGAAAGCTAATTTACAAACACACACAGCGTCGATGACGGAGGTCATTAAAAATGCTTGAGATGATTCCAGCATTGACGCTGGAAATCCACATCGGCAGCGAGAGGACTCTAGCACTAGCATGGGTGATCATTAGAATAGATGTGGTAAATTTGAAGTTAAATTGAGAGGTCCAGCGCTAAAGTACGATTTCTTTTCTATTTGGTCAGTGTAATTTCCAACATTACACTCATATCAGAAGACCAGTAGCTCTCTAAATTCAACGCTAATATGAAACTCTACCTCAAATGTGGGAGCCCTGTGTTAATATTGGTCCTCTAGCCGTAGATCTGCTTCAGCGTTAGAGATCGCTAATGCTGACGCGGAAAGTTTTTAACTTCAGCGTGGGAGGAGGATCATGTACGCGTCGACACAGCCTCGATGACGGCGGTCATCAAAAATGTTTGAGACGATTCAATATTTAGATAATACCTTTGCATTATTTTTTTCAAAGATTTGAGAACTTTGTGGTAACTTTTACTTTGTAGGTAGTTGAATAAAAAATAAATGTATTATTGTCAGCATCCAGTTAATGAAGTTTCGCCTGTTTTCCAGGATTATCATAAAAGGGTTCACAATTAGAAACTGTGAAACTAGAATATGGAGTTTTATTTTGCAAAATAGATATTGCCAAGATTTAAATTTGTCAATACCAAGTTAGTCAGTGAGAAAGTATAAAGCATAGTTATACAGTAGGCTAATTCATCAGCACAATATAGGAAAACATAAGAAAAATCAAATTAATATTTTATTATCAAGAATATTATAGGACAAGGAGTTGGTTTATATCTGGTTGCTCGAGTGACACTATTTGAAATTTTAGAGCATCCACACATTTGAAAGTGAAATATGCAAATCCAGTATGAATAAATTTGAAGAGAAGCTTGGTGATATGTTGAATATAGATTCATGCCATGGTTTCACTTTAAATGCATTTTTCTCAGCCTTTAGTTATCTGGGCTTCGAAATACTCTCTGCGCATTCCACTTTGACCAAATTAAGGGCTTAGGGTAGCTTATTCTTAGGAGGGCTTATTCTCTTCGTCAAGAATTATAGAATAAATTTTAGCAAGCAAAAAATTGATGGATAAAATTAGGACTATGGTGGCTCAAGAGATAGAGTGGAAAACATGGAAAATTGAAGATTTTTATCAGTTTATTGGTGTTTCATGATGCAATTCAGAAAATCATTACATTACTAAAAAACTTCTGCTTGCCAACTTTTGTTCTTTGAGTCTTAAAGAAGAGAATAAGCCCTCGAACGATAATTTTAGTCATAGGAGTATGCGCATGGAACATTTTCATCTTGGGCTTCAAAAAAGCTTAAAATCTTTATGAAATTGGTTTAAAACATGGAATAAAATTCTGGGGACATCGAAATTTTTGTCTTTTTTTTTTTTTGAAAGAATATATGTACTAAATTTTGAAAGTCTTGGTCTCCAAACTGAAAAATTGGGCATTTCACCAGAAACCCACCTTAAATGAAAATGAATGCTCTCATTACAAGTGAGATTGTTTCTTTTAAATTTTTATTAGACTTCCGGGGGGTTG
>JAWWMK010044865.1:0-10954 GCA_035047105.1 Galeopsomyia nigrocyanea
TGTTTTCTCTGTGAATAGATGAAAATCTATTCAATATTTGCTCTTAAATGTGATAAGGTGCCTCCTAACGGAGACACTTACCCAACATATAGGACCGTAAGAGCGATATATACTGGCTTGCTAGTATACTTCAAACATATAAAGAGGTAATTTGCTCAGTTCTTATTTTCAGCTCTTTTATTCTTGAATTTTTTGAGAAAAGATCAAATTATGTTTCTAATCCTATTTCGTAATTTGAATATGATTTGAAAGAGCTAAAGGAAAAAATAATTATCTCAAGACTCGACATATTGATAATTCAAAATAAATTATTATTTTAGCTTTACTAAAACAGACAATAATTTACATTTAGAAAGAGTCAATTATCAAAAGAGTTAAGATTGTTTATTCAAAATTTTTTAATCTTGGACTTCTCTTTAGAGCTTGTCGATCGTAAACGTGGGGCAAAATGAAATTTTTACAGAATTTTAAATTTTTTAAAAATTAAAACTATTTATGATTTACTCATTGCATAAAGCAATGTTTTAAAAATGAAGTTCGGAATTGATAAAATGGAAAAAGTATTCTAAATCCTGTATAGAGAAGAAAGTGACAGCAGTCTCGAAAAATCTACTCCATACATATGAAGTAGGTCCCTGATTGTGAGTTGAATAATTAGAAACAAGTGAAATAATGTTGACAGTAGGATAAAATACGCCAGTTCAATTAAATTATACTATATTATTTACAAATATATCACTATACATTCTACATTCAATTGTTTTTCATTTTATAAAAATTTACATACATACATTACTTACAAAAATATTGTAACATTAAATAGACTTTGTTTTTAGATAACCTTTTTTAATGCGGTGTCCAAGAAATCAAATTACACTTTTTATGTGAGCATTTTAATAAGCAGGAAATATTAAATTCATTGAATTTCGTTTGATTCTTTTTCAGAAATTGTTAATCCAGCAGTTAAATGCAAGACCGGAAACGCATAGATACATGAGTTTTTATTTTCAACTAACAACTCTTAAAAAGAAAATTCTAGTCCCAATTTATCATTTATGCCGCGTAACGTCCGAAATGTATTTAAATGTGGCTTAGAATTGAGTCATTGCACAGCCTTCATATTTGAGATAACTAAATGTTCAAGATACAATAGATAGAAACTAATCAAATCCAGACACATGTGTAAAAATGCTCGGAGTACAAAGTTAAATACGCCGTAAATCTATAAATTATTTAGATTTGATAGAAAATTTTTTTATTCGTATAAAAGTATATGTACGCCACTTTAACATTATAGAATAAAAAATAGCTTTTTACATGTAATTACTATGAAAAGATTCTTCTGCAAATACCAACACTTAAAGTAAATCTATACTTCATTTTCGTGAATATTTGTTCTGAACAAACTTTTACAAGGTAATTTTTATAACACCTCAATATCGTAAAATTCTACGAAAATATATAAACGATTCAGTTTTGTCGAACACAAATAATGTCTTTCTATTTATTACACAAATATATTTTATTTCATTGCAATAGAATTTCTTCACGTTTAATCTAGTTTGTCCGAAACCAGCGGGAATCTTACTATCCTGAGCTGTCTACCAAAATCGCATACAATGCTATCTCGCAGAGGTATCATTTGTTTTACAAAGACGCAGCTATCTTTGTGGCCCAGTCTTACTTCTCGGATGGGTTCGCCAGTCCTTACGTCCCAAACTATAAGCGATCCCTGTAAGTACATTTTAATTTTTAGATCAATAATTCAGAGATACAAAAGTGTATTATGATTAATTGTTTATCAATACACGATGCTTATCATTCATAACATAACCATTTCGATTCAAAAAAATTTTAAGTAGTACCTGGTTGCTTGTAATGAGTAGATGATGAGTTAGCATTACTATTTGCAAACTGTATGCCGCCCTATGTGCTGGAAGTGCATGAAGTAAATGGCCTTGGAACCTTTCCCAAACACACAGCTTCTCATCTGCACCAATACTTATTACATAGGACGCTGAACAAGTGATGGCAGCTACTGCACCGTCATGTGCTTGTATACTATACATGCAGGTCCCTAATAAATACAAAATAATCAGTAAATTATTAGCGTTACTGAATTCGTTTTTTTTTTAATTTTTTTGCATCCTCAAATCAATTTTTCATTTTCACGTTATTTAAGGTAAAGCAAGTACTTACCAGTAGAAAGATCCCATACGCATAATAAACCATCTTGAGATCCACTACCCGACGTCATAGGACTAACTCTATCAATAAAAAGACAAGTAATAGGACCACAATGACCATGTAAAGTGTACAACGGTAACTGATCTTCCAGTCTGTAAAAAATGCATACAATTCGATTAGTTACTAATTATTCAACAAATATTTTTGAAAACAAAGCACACTGCAAAAGTTTATCTTTTTTATTGAAGTACCTGTATACTTTGAGCGTGTGATCCTGACTTCCCGTCAAAACACGTCCACCTTCGCTATCTAAAACAGTTATAGCTTGCTGGTGCGCTCTATGTGAACCTATTTTCATACAGCGCAAATCCTCTTCAGACTGCATAATATTATTAAAATCCATTGGCGATCCCGCGCTGCCCGTCCGAACATGAGCTGCAAAATTGCACCAAGAAATTAAATAAAGCCGCTGCAATTTTTGTTATTACTGGATAATTTATTGATACTAACTTCTACGATAAGAGGTAAATCCCCAATCGATTTGCTGACCTTCACTGTAGCTCTCAAGTTGCAAAAAGTCTACAGCGCCATTTAATTTAGCTACTATTACTTTACTTCCAACAAATTTAACAGCTGAAATTCCAAGTCCAGATCCGTCATCGAATAAGCACTGAAAAATCACCAACCATAAATTTTATTATTTTTATTCGGTATTTACCTCAATTGAAAGTGTTTTTTAATGAATTGAAAATATGACACCAATGAACAAATTTTGCGTGGCCTATTCACCTTGAATTTTCCTGTAGTGCCTTCCCAGAACTCGAGAGTTCCGTTTGCACATCCAATCACAATCAGATTTTCTTGGTAATCCATGCACCAGATAGACGACACTTCATACGTACTTTGTAACGTTTTTTCAGTGTTTAACGAATTCGCACTATCGGTTAAATCGTTTATTCTGTCTAACCTCGGCGAACCACCAATCAAATGTTCATTACTGTACGACCGATAAACATGACCACTTAGTGTATTCTTGCGATGCTCCTCGAAAAGCTGCTTGTACTGCTCACCAAAGTCGAAGCCTTGCTCGTAGTTTTGATGGCGCAGTGGACTCATAGCAAATTTAGAAGAAGTAAATTTGGTGTTGATACTGGGACGCAGATCTGGCAAATCAAATGTTTGATCGAGACTTCGGCGTATCGAGCGACGTCTGTCCGTAGTCTCGTTGATTTGGTAGTCGTAGTCCAACACGTTGCTTCCAGCAGAGTAGCGCTTGTTTGGAAGCATAACTTTGATTCCGTTGAGACGATTAGGGACGGAGCAAGTTCCTGGGGGAGAAGACTTGTGCTTCTGCACTGGTATCGCTGAGTACGCTCCAAGAGAATTAGATGTATCCATTTCCCCACGTGACGGGGGAGAGCCACTTTCGTAATCGGACATCTGCTCTTCCTACGTAAAATACAGTTTTGTTTGAATACAAAAATCACTAGAATATTAAATTCAACGACTTGGATAAAATCAAGTAGTGTTACCTGATCTTTCGAAGGCTGAACGATTTCGCTGTGCTTTTGGCTGAAGAATAGCTTTCTGTCAATGTGTGCTAACTGCTCACCCGACAGAGAATCCCATACTCGGATATGGCCAGCCAGACAAGAACTGGCCACGGTATTGCCGTCTGTAGCAATGCACTCGACTTCCTGCACGTGACCCTCGAGTACCAGCGGCACCGCTTCCAGGACCAACTGCGTCGCCGAGTCGTGGCTGGTCTTCTCTTGCGACGAAGACCAACTTGCTCGCCATTCCGCATAGTTGCGAGTGCAAATGCAACGGTACAATACTACCATTGTGTAGGCTACGACGACCACGCTGATCAGGCACAATACTGCAGCCAGAAATATTTCCATGGGGCTCGACGGAATGAACGGAGCGTCAGTGTTGAAGCCTCGGCCTTCCGATCTTATCGGCATTTCCATATCTAAATTGCCATGTTATTAGACTATGATATTTGAAAAATGCATTTAGTCGTTATAGATCATACAAACCTGAAAAATCTAAAGGATCGAGCGCGGCGGTTGCAAAACTCTGCCATTGGAAATATTGCACATCATTTGGATTGCTAATTTGCCTGACAGATTCGGGGCTGACAGCATGCGAGAGTTTTATTGTGGGAAGTATCGTCACCCGTTCACCAGCCATCGATATGTTGTATGATGAGAGTATCGCCGACCAATGGTACATAGATAGCCGATTCCATGGCGGAAAATCGAGAGGTCGTAATTTGTTCAATTGGTCGGTCAAATTGTTGGATGGTAGATTCTATCGAGATAACAATTTTTAATAATATATTAATTAATTTGAAGAAAACCAGTAAATATTCTACAAAATTACCTCTTCATTTAGCTGATTTGAGCGGGAAGTTATTGGAGATGCTACAAAAGGCTTTGCAGTATTAACATTGATATAATTATCAACAGTTTGTGGTCTTTCGATGGTGTAACCGTCACTATCAGATTCTTGTTTCAGTGTTTCGCCCAGATGAATAACGTGTTCAATGATGCCAGAATCATAAATTATCATACTGATCCAGACGACCATCCATACCATAAAGGCTCGTTGAAAAATTCTTGTTCTAGCCCAGAAATGAACCAATCTCAATCTTTTCGGAACTTTCACTAATGTCAACGTATTTTGATTGTTAGGAGCTATAACATTTGTTGGGCCATTGGTTGGCGCCATTCCATTGAGCCTTGGGTGGGATTTTGATCGAAAAATATTTGGCTTCTTATTGGAAATCGTTGTGGTGAATTGTTGTTTCCTCAATGGTGCTATGTTTTGTAAGTGGAATTTTGAATTTTGATTTGACATTTCTTTTCTTTGAATATCGATGGCGAGAGTTGTTGAAAATAAAACCATCTGCAGAAAGAAATCATTCAAAAGTCCAACTATGGCAAAGATACAAAACTCTTGGATTGCAGGCACAAACGTAAACAGTCCAATTGTGAGGATTGTAACTTCTGTTAATAAATTTTTTGTTATCGACCAGCCTTCTTTTGATAAACCTTGTGCCATGCGAATTTTCACATCCAAGTGAGCAGGAGTGCTTACTACACTTTTAGTAAGAACCAAGACATTTTCCAGTCCTACTATAATGACTAAATATGGAAATACTTCCTTGCCACTCAAACTCAATGTTAATCCAAAGAAGAAACAAACACCTACGCTCATTGATAACGATGCAATGACTGTAGCAGTAGCACTGAATGCCATACCCACTTTTGATTTAATCAACTCGATTTTTCTGACAGAAAAATACACATATACAAATAACGCAACGAACGTCATTGCTAGCGGGAAAAAGTCGTTGTAATTAAATTCACCGGGATAAAGAATGTGGATGGTTTCGTCAATAGGAACAGTGTAAGATCCATTGTGGTCTTTTGATTGGTGTAATGGATAATACGTTACCAAACGTTCTGTTAAGCCTTTGACAAACCTTGAACAGAAATTTTAAATGTTACTCATTCAGTTTTTAAACAATAATAAACTTATTCAACAGCATACTTACAAAGGGTCATATTCCTTTAAAAATATTGTTACGGCATAATGTAAAATTCTTTGTCGGATCCTCAGTGGATACCTTTTGAAGCCTGTCTCTTTGAGATTCATACCAAAAAGCATCTCAGCCATGCTAATTTTTCCTTTTTGCAAATTCTAGATTTTAAAACAGAACATTGATCAAAATACTCAATTTTTGAATAAATATCTAATTGCTGTCGAAATACCTGATATGAAAAAATTGTGTTTATAATATTTGTATCTTGATTAAACGCTTCAATACTTCTTTGCCAAAAATTAGCTGGAGATAAAATCAAACAATTGTATTCTGGTAAGACCTCAGGCTTCTTCACATTTCTTTTCTTTACAGCTTCAATATGAAGGCACACTTGACCCAGAGATTTTGAGCTGTTAATTCAAAATAATTCACGTAAAAAAAGCCACCAAGTATTTTGAGGCCGGGTTCGTTTGGTGCAGATACCGGTTCTACACGATTTGATTCAACTTCAATTTGTTTTATTTAACATAATGCTTTTTTAATGGATTATAAAAAATGAAATAGTATTTATTAGATAACAAAATACTGTTGAACGTGTAATTTTATTACAGAAAAAAGTTAATTGTAAATTAATTAGCACAAAATGTTCTGCAAAAAAATATTTCTACATGAATAACTAAATATTTGAAAGAAATATAGTTTAGGTTTTGGCTTGTTATTAAAAAATGATCAAATGTAGATATAATCATGTATTCTACATAATTATATCGTGTAGAATATGTTATGCCAATTAATTGTTAATTAATTTCTCCGTAGAAACTTATAATGTGAGATAATATTTCATTTTTTAAGAAAATAGTCTTTTATTTTTTGTGTTCAATGAAAACGCATTAATTAAATAAAACTAATTAAAAAATTGATTTTGAATCAAATTATATAGATTTGGTTCAGTACAAAACGAACACTGCCCAAGTATCATTATACTTCAATTATGCTGATTTTTCTAAGAAAATTGAAAGAAGAAAGGATTACCTCTCTGTATCCTGGTAATTTTGAATAATTTCTAACAAATTGAAGATTTCTAATAGAGGTCCTCTGAATGCATCTGATAGAGATAAATCTTCTGCCCATGGTACAACGGCAGTTCGAAGAACCACCTGTTGTACATATAGAGCAGGGCTGTCTGAGCCATTTATAGGACCTACTGTGTTGTTTATAACAACTTTTGGAACAAGCCCAGGCATAGGTAGATTTACTAATGGGTAACTGAAATTATTAATAAGCTTGTTAACTTTTGTTTTTCAAGATAAATTTTATACATTTAAAATACATTCAAAATATACTTACCAACATAGTAGAATAACAGAAATTGCTAATGAAACTACAGCAATTGGGTGAGAAGAGCAAAACAGGCCATGGGCATAATACAGCCCTGCCACTCTGTCTGGCAGACTGCGAGACATTTCACCTCAGTGTTAACATTTCTACATTTAGTGGTACCTCTTCCTACCTGTAAAACCAATGAAATATTTCAGTTTGGCAAATTTAATTAATTTTTTTAAATGGTACTAGTAGCAAAATTAATTTTAATTTTTTTTTTACTCATGTACAAAAATCAACAATATCAACAAGAAAACTAATTTTTAATTTTTTTATGGAAAAATAATTTAAATATGGTTTATAAAGCTTTCTTAGGTATTTAGGAACATGAGGAAATTTATAATCTGAATTATGTGAAACATTCTTTATGATCATTTCAGAAAAATTCTGACATGCTGATAATTCTCTACAAACTGTCATGTATATTTAAAGCACTGCCATATACGTGGAGTAAACAAAAAAGCATCAAGCTTAAAGAGCTTTGATTATTATTACATTACGCAATTTATCTGTATCAATGTTCTGATACTGTGTTTCATGAATAACATTAGCTTGCAGAAACATTATTTGAAGAAACCTTATTCAAAGAGAATTTAATGACATAGAAGTTATGAAAGTATATTGAATTTTATAAAAGAGTGAATAAACTAGAATAACATGTGCAACTCATGTTAATTGTTTGTGACAGATTCTCTTTAATGCCAAAAAACAAATATTTTTATATATCTGTACCCATTGACAGTTGAAAGTTGGAATACACAGATAGAAATATTGCCTAGTCATACAGTTACAATAATAATACCAGAAAATTTACATAATATGTACCAAGCATGGAAAACGAGGAAAAGCATTTACCTTGTTTTGCACGAGCCAACGATACGGAACTGTACGTAACGAAACGTTGGAAAGGACCACGCAAAATTCTCACCAAGTACGTCGGCCGGCATATAAAAATAGATATCAAGTACGCGTGCCAAGTAGCCAGCTTGTATATTCTACAATTCCACTATATTACTTTACGAACTTTTGAGGTTACGTTCTCATGCATCATATTTTTCTTTTTACTTTTTTTTTCACGCATAATCCCACACTAGAGTAGATTCGCAAATTCTATCAGTAGCAATCCGAGTCAGTGAGACAATTGTTAACGTTAATTTTGCAAAAAAAGCGTATAAACGTAAGTTTCGGCGCGCACGAGCACACGCACACTGTATAGTACCGAACGAAAAGTTGAATTTTCCACACTCAAATCGTTACGTCAGTGCGTGAAATTCATGCGCACGACAGAATGATTCTTGAAACTTGTCATCGCAATAAGCACATTGCTGTGATCACTATAATTGACAACACACAGACAGGAACTAGATCAACAATATCTAGCGTACATACAAGTTTCTATTGATACTGCTGCAGATATTGCAATGTGCGTAGGTGCCTAGGATACTGTTTCAAAAAAAACGTTAATCAGCACATGTAGAAAGATACGAATTAGTAAAATTTCGCAGGCTAAATAAAGCGAAGTGCACTGGCCGGTTATAACTTTGGGGCTTTGGACTAGGCAAATATACGATCTTATTTTTAAACGCGAACGCGACGACAACGGTGACGGGTCCAAGCATGGAGACTATACTAACACTAAGTATACTACTATAGGACTGCTATAGACTACTTAGTATAGTCTCCATGCGCGCATGTGTCGCTGCATTCACAGTGAATTTCAACACTAGCATAACGGCGGGATTGGCGTCCAAGAAAACATGGGCGCCGACAAGTAGGTCTCTACTCGTTATAACATCACAAGCATATATAGGAAGCCGATGTGTTTTTCGATTGTAGTTTCAAATTTTGAACCGTTAAGAAATTTTCAGACGAGAAATTTATTCGCCTTGGTTTTTGAAATTTTTTCATCACATTTAAAAAATATTAAACAAATTTTTTTTTGTGGTGAAAAAAAAATTAGATAAACAAGTATCTCTATCTGAAATTTTTATAATGGTCCAGAATTCGAAACTACAATCGAAAAACACATTTACTCCCTTTGCTTGCAATGTATAACAACCCATGATAACAACCTACTTGTCGGTAGCCATGTTGTCTCGTGACCGCCAATCCCAATACACATTCTCTCTCTCTCTCTCTCTCTCTCTCTCTCTCTCTCTTTCTCTTCTCTGCTCTGTTAACGAGCCTCCGTAAAGTAGCCAATCAGAGTCAGATGCAGCTGTTTACGACTATACCATCATCGGCGCAGTACCCGCTACCTACTACTACGTCGTCATCTCAGAATTTTGCGTTGCTTACTTTTAAGTGCGTTATACATAGAGAGCGATGTTGTCTCTCTGCCTCGCCACTATGATCACGTTACGCGTTAAAATGCACCTTATAGCTGCGACGGCTATATTCGCGCGCGCATACTGTAATTCATTTATTTGCACGTGAGTGACGTATATATAGAGAACTCTCGTGTTTTACCTGCTTCTGCAAATTAGAACTTGCGCGTATACGCAACCGGACTGTAGGTCAGGTCAGCCGCGTTGATTGCCCCGGCAATAGCTTATGTGTGTATAATCTTTAATTAATTAAGACGCAATAGTCACATTTCTTTTAAAATGGGAACTATTAAAGAATTGTTTAAAAATTGGTGCCAAATTTTAGACTACGCTTCGTTACAGTTGCGTAATGTGTTTTTGTTTATTTTTTCTAGTCAAATTTTCAAGGTCATTGCAAAATTATTAATTAATGAAAAAATCTCGAACAACAACAAACACTATATAATTAGTTTGCATTATTGGACAAATAATTTTAATTCAGCCAGATAATATTTTTGTATAAGTCGCATAGAAAAAGTAAAGACATAAATAAAAAATTAGAGTACAGAGCGTGTGAATCGGATATAGTCACAAAGAATCGCGACGTTCGTCTTAGCAATTCGGATCACAGCAACGTAAACGCAGTTTCTGTTACGTGGATGTCGTCAGTCGTGTCATCTCCGCCACGATGTTCTTCGAGAAAGATTATTGAAATAAATCACGATCAAGCTGGCTATAAAAAAAATCTTCAAGGCTCTACTTTTTCGCAGTCTTCTCAAGTAATATTTACACAGGGCATTATTTGGATAACAATTCTTTGGTTGACGCAGATCTGTTGACTCGAATTAAAAACGTGCGATTGAAATGCAGATTTGAAGCGTCGAATTCTTGGAGTGCTCGATTAGCACGGTTCAATGTTATAAGTCGTATGTATAGTCATAAAAGAAGGAGATACGAGATTATCTTTGAACTTGAATGCTTCGAAATGTTACATTCATCATGCATATCGACAAGTTAATCTCGATCCGCTAACAAACTGTCGAAATTACATTTAATGAGTTTTGATTTATATTCCACTTTTACTTTTTGTGTCAATATGTATATACATAGATATACAAAAAGTGAAGTCACGATAAATATGTAGTTATTGTGATGACCAATAAGTTCTCTTACAACATTTCTTGTCTGCCAAAGCCGAGGCCTAAGCTCTACATCAAGATCTACTTAATCAGTTTACATCAATGACGTGTAATGACCGTGAAATAATAGACTCGATAACTTGCCTCAAATCTTGATTGAACAAAATGGTAAATTTTACAAATAAAAGTAAAAGAACCACTTGTCCGCTCAAACTGACAATATATTTCTTCAAAATACTATCGGTCACAATGTTGCATTATCAAAAATTAATTACTAAGAAATTGTGCAGAGTATTATTATACGATCGTAATTAAGGTAAGTGTACCTAATACCGCCATCTACCTAATACCGCCACTTGGTGGTACTCAAATGTATGCTTGCTACAGCG
>JAWWMK010044876.1:0-10954 GCA_035047105.1 Galeopsomyia nigrocyanea
AATCTGCAAGTCGTCAGCGTAGAAAATGTGGTTGACGTCGAGTCCGTTCAGTACATGTTGTAGGTCGTTGACATATATACAAAAGAGTAAGGGTCCCAGGACGGATCCCTGTGGTACACCAAGATTGGTCTCCAGCCAGCCGGAAGAGCCAGAGAGAGAGAGAGAGAGAGAGATGATGATGATGATAAACGTTTATTATGCCATGGCCGCATTCGGCCTTGTGGAAAATAGCAATTGCAAGGAGTGTTAACAATATAATATAATTCTAGTATAAACAATCAACGAGTTTACTAAAGAGTCGTAATAATGTTTAACAAAGATATATGGAACATAAACATTGGCAGAGAATCGTAGTATAATTACGTAGAATACTAAATATAAATATAAGTCCAAAATATAACATTAAGCGCAAAATAGTTAACACACTAAAATAACGGGATAGACGCAGTACATAATCAATTAACAAGAAAGAAAAGACGCAGATATATAATAATTAGGTACGCTCGCTCTCTCCAGTACAACACTAAAGTAATCTCGCTTTACAGTGGTAATTCGAGCCACTAATATCTCACATAACTGCCGCATGATGCCGTCGATTTCAATTTGAACCCTATTACAAGAAATTACTATCACTGAGTTTCAAAAAGGCTATTAATTTCAGCTTAAAGATACAGGGGTTATCAGATAATCGAATGTGGGGGGAGGGGGGATGGAGTCCCATAGTTTCATCGCTTGAAGAGTAAATGAGCGCTCGTATGTGACGGTAAAAACGGCTGGTCTTTCAAAACAGGATTGTATCAACCTGTTTGAGCGACGGATTTCTGTGTTCGGTGGGGGGAGTAACTCGTGAAGGTATTGGGGTTTGAATGAGGTGAGCACTTGGTAAATTTGAAGTCCGAAGAAGTAATTCCTTCTACTTGCTATGGACAGCCAACCAAGTATCTTGTAATATTTCTTAAGACTAGCATCCTTTCTTAAGTGGAAAATATATCGGACGCACGTGTTTTGTAGATGCTGCAATTTTTCTGCTAAGCCACATGTAAGATCGCAGAAAGTGACGCAGGCATAATCGATATGGGGGATGGCTAGAGTCGAGATCAATTCTTTCCGAAGATAGAAGGGAAGGATGTTACTTCGCTTACGGAGTTTATGGAGAATGCCATGTACTCTCGAAGTAATTTGTGATAGAGAGAGAGAGAGAGTTGCTTTCTCTCGCGACGCGGATTTAGCTGGACACTTCAGTGGAAGTCGTTCTTGCGACCACGCAACGGTCGTTGTACCAGGGTCTTCGATATAATAAATCAGCAGAGTACTAAGTATACTAGTAACAAGAAAGGTCGTAAAAAAGTTTGGGCCTACGGGAAACAAAATACGTTTATAAATAAATGTTGGATGCAAGTTTGTTCTATTGGTACAACAAATGCATTGCGGGTATTCGAAAAAGTAATCATCGATGGGCTGCCGCTGCATTTGTTATCCACAACATGAAATTGCATCATTGCAGACTTTTGTTTTTCGCTGCATTATAAATATGACGAGCTGCATTAAAAATATAATATTTTGGCGGAATTCAGTACTATTTTTCATTTCTCCTGTTGCCAGCTGTTTTAGTTGTTGTGGGTATGGTGGATTATTTGGTAAATGACACTTGCCCTTATGACAACAATTAATTTCTATCTCTTTCAAAACTGAAATGATTTGCTTGATAATATTCACATACCTTTGTCATCTTCTGAATAATTCTCAATTATTATTTGTTCATTGAACTCAACGTTTGCTATACGACCAATGATGTTGGCTGTACTGTATAACTTTAACTTTTCATCGTTGGATTTCTTGTGGCTATTATTAATTTTCGTTTGCTTATTTTTATTGGTAGCGGATGAATTTGAGTCATCTATTTGTATTCTTTTACATAATATGTGTCACGTGTGTGCCTTTTCTGACACGGCGACTTTAGTATATAAGTGTAGTAAATAAGCAAACGTAGCATAAAATAACGACGAGCAATATGAAGCTCCGATTAATATAGGTGCGCGGTGGCGGCCGTGGTCTAGTGGTCAAGACGCCAGACTTGCAAGTCCGGGGCCGTGAGTTCGAGTCTCCGTCCCGTCACTTTTTAATTTAATTAGTTTTAAGGATTTATTCACATGTAACATTTCTGGTGTAAAGAGTGCCGGGTAAATTGAATCTACGCTTGGAATGGAATTTATTCCAGACGTGTTCCTATCCGGTGGTAAACCCGGTTAGTTATTACGATTGATGGTATTATCTACCTCGTTATCGGCGGATATAATGCCATCGGTCGCTTTTGCAGCTTCCATCGTTTTCGACGGAGTTGGTGTCATTGCGCTCTGATGAAATTTGACGCGTTATGTGTGAGACAATCGACAAGAATGCAGCTACTTGAAATAGAATGCCGCTACTTGAAATCTGAAGCCTCACGGCTTGTAGACGAGTTTTGTGAATTACTTGTAAGTGTCGATTATCTGATATGTAAGACGAGATGGTATGACGTCAAGTTGGCCTTACTTCTATTCCAAACGGGCGCGTGTTTCCCATGGAAGGACGTATAAGGGATAATTTTTAGAGGTACTTACCGTTGCAGTGCCAGGATTGCGAGTGCTCGTACAACAATAGACATCCTTCCTGTCCTTCCTTCCTGTCTCTTCAAGATGACACGGGCAATTTGAGCGCGACGCGATTTACCGTTCTCTCCGATAAGAAAATAAAGAAAAAAAACCTTTTTTTCTTCGGAATCCCACTTCTGACACCAGAAATGTCACGTGTAGTGACTTCTCCGTGACGGCTGGACCACACGCTGTTGAGGGTTTTTTGAATTCCGGCCTATCGTCTAGCAGAGACTAGGCGATGTTAGCGTGAAGGATGTGTGAGAAATAAGTAGACGGTGGAATAGGTTAGATGGCTGGTTTATTACTTAGACTTGGATATACTTGGAGAGAGAGATCGCGTATCCCGTTTAGGCTCTGGCAAGTAGACTCGGATGGAGAGAGTCGTGTGTACTGGTGTTCGTATGGAAGTAGAGTGAGAGTGAGCAGCGCTCGAGCGTGAGTTATAAAGCCTCGAGTGCCGTCGTATGCAATACGCGTGTACGTCGGAGTAGTAGGAGGCACGTGCAGTCGCGTGGAAGGATCGAGACTCTTCCAGGCGGATGGGTGCCGTTGTGATGTGAGAGGTCATTGGGACGATGGTGTGGCGCAAGCCGGTGTAATACGTAGTGTATCCAGCGGAGATGCGAATGAACTTAGGTCCGTGGAGTAGCCATGCGTGACATATGCGTAATTCTTATAATCCATATTCTTCAAATAATGAGATATCCAATTTCCCTTTTTTATAATTTTTGCTTCCCTCATTTTTCATTTTTATTTTTTTACATGACATATTTAATTCATTCAATTGATAATGTTCATATTCATTGTCTTTGGATTATCTCTTTCTGTCTTTTGTTATGCAACTTTCATTTTGTAATGTTTGCGTTTGCAGCCCTGTTTTATTTAATTTTTTATTCCTACGGTGTTTCTTTTTCCGTTCATTGGATTGTAAATTGATCTTTATCTTTTTATGTTGTTCTTGCATTTCAAAATATTTTTTTTCTCTTGTTTTCGACGTTTACGTACGTTCCTTTGCCTTATTACTTCTTTATCACGATATTGTTGAATTGAGTTATCGATATTGATATGTGTATTGAATATAGCTTTTTTATGTATTTTGAAACGTTTTCCAATGTATTGTTTGTGTCTTGATTTGATGATTTTAATGTGTGATGTTCAATGTCCATTGCGTCGTATTTTAGGTAATTATTATTTTATTTCATTTTTTTTCGATATAACTGATGTCTCCGCATGCATTTCTTCTTGATGCATTTTTTTCATCAAAAACTGTAATTCTGTGATGTCGAATTGTGAAGGTAAAAAAGTTATTGGAAATTTTTGGATTGTATTATTATTTTCCGTATTGGTGTTGTGTTTTAGTTGGGTATCAATATTCTTTATTGTTGGAAACATGTGAAATGTATTTTTCTCAAAAATGTCTAATAAATGATTCCTCATTTTTGAAATCTCGTATGCTAAGCAGCAGCGACATGTATTATACGTAAGTGATATTGCATTTTTTTAATTGCACATCATTTGCACTGTCGAAAATGTGTATATCTGTATTTTTCTTATACAAGGTAATTTATTGGCTTATATGTTCATTTCTAGAAAATAATATTTGAATATAATCCATTTCAATGGGAACAGGTATTATTTGCTCCGGGTGTTTAGTAGAAGTGTCGATTGCATTTTAAGGGCACGTATTACTCAAGGAGAAGAGCACCGTATTTACCGATATGTCGGTATTTGGTGGTTTTCGTTAAAATGTATTGTTTTCAAATTTAAATCGCAAAAAGGGCTTTGTCAGCTTCTAGATTTCTATACTGTGAATATCTCAAGTAAGTTTGGTAACATTTGAACAATTATTTATATAAGTTATCTGGGTTCCCGATATGCGAACCCAAACATCGTATCGAAATAATGTACCGAATTCCGTAAAAATTGAACTACTTATTATTTATTTAATAATCTGGAAGCTGACAGAGCGTTTTATCCAAAATTTAATTTAAAAAAATTACGGTTTTCATAAGCGGAGTCTGCCGTACCGACATTTAATTTTGAACAATAACGACTAGTAATTGATAAATGAGAGGTGACATTAATGATATGACTAAAGTGAATTTTATCATTAGCTATATAGATTTTTACATAAAAAGTACTTTTATTTGGTTAAATTGTTTTTTTTTTAATGTTCGGTTTGTCGGCAACGAACAACTGATTTGAGAGCTAGAGAGACAGTATCGATCGGTCAGCCCGCCAGCCACGTGCTTGGTGTTATGTTGTATATATAGCTTGCTGTATTTGTCAAATTTTCGTTATTTGTGTTTTGCAATTAACTATCGCCTATTTCATAATATTTTATTGCTTGTAGTGGGTGCAGTTGTGAAGTGACCGAATGAATGACTTGCGCATATAAGTGTTGCTTGGTGCTTGCTTGAAAAAAGTGAGGTTACGCATGTTGCTGTGCTGTCAACGGGGAATAACAAATTGCATTCGATTAGCTTTTTTTTTAACTGACGAGACGACGCTTCTCTAACGCTATTTATACAGTGTTGCTTCTAAAATTAAGTAACTTTGCATGTGTGCCTTGTGTGGGTTGCTTGCTTTAGCTTTGCACATTAAAAAATTGGGCTTATCAATTAATAAGTATGAATCGCATGGCTCATTTTGTTTGCATATTTAATTATTGCTTTATTTGCTATCAAAAATAATAATTATTAATGTTTTTTGCATGACTAAAGCATGTTTCAATTTTATCTGTTATGTTATGCATAGCAGCTTTATCGTCAGCCGTTCGCAGTCTTCCGTGGCTCTCATACGCCCTTAAGGTCTGAGTGTGATTTCATAATTTCATTAAATTCGTAAATGTGCATATCTGTTGGTAGGGAATTTTCTTTCGAATAACTTTCTTTACCTTCCTTTACTTTAACTATTAGTCTATCTTCTTGTGATAAAACTATTTTGAATTTTTTAAATTTAGATACTGTGACGTCGGGACATTATTTTTAATTATAGCATCGCGTGGCTTAAGCCCGCACTTATGCAACGCCTTTCCGTGGCGTAAGTAGTTCATAATGGCATCGTACTTATAGCCCTCGCTGGCGCTCGGACCATAACCTCACTGTGTCGTTTTGAACTACTAAGTCACGGAAAGACGAGCCGTAAGTGCGAACTTAAGGGCGACGCTATAAAGTTGTAAATGATACACGTACCATAAGTGACACTTGACGGCACGGCGTTAACCACCCTCGCTACGCTCGGGCGTTAATTCGCCGTGCCATTAAGTGTCAGTTACTGCACTAGTATCGTTATATACTATACGTTTTTTTTTATTTTTTTTTTTATTTTTATATAATGATCTTAAAAAAGTAGAATGAGAACCTCATTTCATCTCGTTTTAAATTGAGCGCCTCTGAGAAAGAAAATTTTCTCAAGATTTTCAGCTGAGAGTCGCAGGTCAGAGCTAAAAAGACAGTTGGAATCCTATATAAAAAAACTTCCATAGCGTTTGGCCTGTGTCTCTCGGAATCGCACTCTTTCTATCTCTCGGCTAGTGGCACGAACGGCTAGTAGCGCGGATCTGGCGATAAGGGGAAGAGAGTCGTAAAAATGCAATCTCCATCCTGTCTTTTTCGCTCATTTTCACTTTTCTATGTCCCTTAAAATTTACTATGGAAAACGTCTTTTGAACAAGAATTCAGAATCCAATAAACTAAAAATTGTTGATCAATAAACAATAATATTGTGTCTCTAAAACCTCTTATACGTTTTGCGCTCCGAGATATAGTTTAGCCAGAAATCAGAGAAAATTCTTTTAAAACCGAAAGTTTTCCAACTTTTAAAGTCATTTTTACGAATATATAATCGATATAAACAAATTCTAGTTTTATAATTCCATTTCTGCAATCAAACTTTATATGTACCGATGTTTTTAAGTTTTCATGCGAATTTTTTTAAATAATAAATAAACTATTTCTATGGGAAGATTATATTTGTAATTAGTTTCATTATGATAAATGTAGTCCTGCGTTATAAGTCTTCGTGCTTGTCATGCCATCACGATATAATTTTCAACGCCGTAAACAATAATCGTTATTTATGCTTGTAATGATAATTTAAGTTTCATTGTAAATGCAAGTTGAAATTCATGTTTGTAACTATCAAACCTTTTGGCTTTCACTTTTACTAGAACCTTTTATGCAAAATATATAGTGCAAATTCAAGTTAAAAGACGAGTTAATATTTAGAAAGTTAACGACGAGTTAATATTTAGAAATCACTCTGAAATAAACATAATATTCAAGCTGCATTTATAATTCTTTTAATTAAGTAATGTAATCAATAGTTTTAAACAATTTGTTATAAGGTAGCTTTGCACACATTTGTTATAAACGAAAGCTTGGCATTTCTCTGTCTCAACGATAGATCAAGAGCCATCTTTCGGGCATAGTTTTTCCGAAAATTACCGAAAAGTCCCCAAATGATACCTGTTGGGACATCTGTAGTGAAAAGTCAGGATTCGGGAGAGCGTGTCTTGAAGGCGGCTTTTCAGAAAACTCCGGATTGCCCACCAATGAGAGTGCACTTTCCCGGTTCTGAGGGAATGATGGGACTTTCGAGGGAAGCGAGGGATGCTGCCCGCCAAGCCCTTAAAAGGCCCTGCACGCATCACCGACACGGCTGTCGCTCCCTGACCTGAGTTAACCTACAAGGTGACTAGGCATAACGACTAGTCGGCACTCTCGTTCCTGGTCTCAAAGACTCAAGCATCTTCTGAAGGAAGGACGACGACTACAAGCAACTAAATCCAACTCAAGAAAATTCTACAAGCAACTCCAATCAAGTTCTACAAATTATAAGCAACTTACGCGATTCAAGAAAACAGAGAGAGAAACTAAGTTAAAAGAAATTGTAAGCCCGCAAAGCTACAATTTTTATCACCACAAATAAATAAAAAACAAGAATAAAATTAAGTCAAAATTTCAAGTTTTCATAAATTCCTAATTCCGAGTCTACTTATTGGCCCGCGTCGCCAGGTTTGTTTGACTCTTAAGTAGTTTGGCTCTTGATTTTATATATCGACTACCATGCCAGGTATATAATTGCAGAGTAGTAGATTTGGCTCCTGATTTTATATATCGGCCGGCGCTGTCAGGTATATAATTGCGGAGAAGTGTTTTATCAAAAAGTTCGGCTCCTGATTTCATATATCAGCCCGCGTCGCCAAGTATATGATTGCGGAGTCGTAGTATTGTTGACTTTTAATCTCATATATCGGCCCGGGTGCCAGGTATATTATAACGTGGAGAATTCATTCAATAGGCCGCGCCAATTTTATATTGTTGTAGTAACAAGGATCAACTCGACCCGATTAAGACGCGAGAGCGTAAACCAAGCGAGTAAAAATAATAAAATCTTTGTCACATTCAATTTAATTAAATAAACTAAGCTGGATGTCACAATACTCTGTCAATTTAAATTTCTTAGATGAAAATTGAAATCAAATATGATAGCAAATGTCAAATATTAGCAAATAATAATGTGTTGAAAAAAATTGTAAGTTACTGCCATAATAAAATTAAGTATCGAATATTCTCTGCTAAAGGCGTACTATTAAAAATTATTGAAAGAATACCAATAATTTTGAATGATGAATATTAATCCCACTGTGGCAGTCAAATTGAAAATAAAGAATGAAATTTATTATAAATATTCGGGGTTATTTATTTATTAATTTTCGAAAATAAAAAAATCTGGATAGTCAGAGTATCGTCGTGGCATACCACTTAGACCTAAAAAATGTTGAGGAAAAAAAATTATATTTACATCAATAAATATTATTAAAAAAATGAATTTTTAATCATTTTTTATTTATTGTCAATCCAATAAATATTGGACATCAATAAATAAATCTACTAAGAATTGCACAACCTGTCTCTATTCATAAGATATTATGAAAATGAGCCACAATGAAAAAGTACCGTGTTATACAATATCAATTGAAGAGTTTGATAAACCGAAAACTTTAATTTTACTCCATTTATTGATGCTATCATCTAAAAATTTTAAATCCAGTAGGGATAGTAATAATTATAGTAGCTGAAGTAAAATAAACTCAAGTGTCTACATCTATCCCCACTGTGAATATAATATTAAGAAAATTCAAAATTTGTGAAATAGTACTTTACTAACACGTGGATGAATTCTACCAAACAAATAAAAACGTTAATTTCAACTGATTATCCTATGGATAAATTTAAATATGTAAATTCAATAGATTGATAAAATATGATTCATACAAAAGGAACAAATTATTGTCAGCATACCGAGCGAGCGTTAGCGAGCGAGGTGCTTTTCAAATAGTTTATATAATTTTGTTAAAATAATATTCTGATGGGTGGAATCAAAGTATCATTTTGTTCTTTGTATATTTCGTTTAAAAAATCATTCAGCCGACAATAGATTCTTAAAAAGTCTCTCAGCTGATGAGATGAGCGCGGGTACCAAATCATGTCTGTACGCGTACAAATGTCAATGTTTATCGTATCAGCTGAAAGACTTCGTTGCACTGAACGTCCAGCTGAATATTTTTTTTGTTATCTATATCTTATACATAATGTGTCATAGGAAAAGTCAGTTTTACGAATTTTAATACTAATTCAGCCCGTGACATACTACGCCCTGGAGATACCTACCATATACATGAAAACTAGCCATACTAGAATGTTTTTCTCTAAATGCAGCAGGCTCCCTGACTATATTGATAAGAAGAATATGCTTAACACCATCAAAGAAAGATATACCATTCAATATGACACGCAAACAGTTTCCAATTAGGCTAGATTTAGCCATGACCATAAATAAAGCTCAAGAGCAGTCCTACGATAATTACGGAGTTTATCTTTCAACACCTGTTTTTAGTCATGGACAATTATATGTTGCTCAGTCCTGCGCAAATCAAAAATAAATTTTAAATTACTATTACATATCAGTGCAACATTTAAAGCGAGAGATAAAATAAATTAATTCCAACATTTTTATCAAAAATATTGTTTACAAAGAGATACTATAAAACGTTGTTATTAAACAAAATTGAAAAAAAAAAAAGAAAAAAGAAGTTGCTGGAAAAATACACCCAGACACAATCGCACACACGCACACACACATGCATGCACGACTCCTTACACATTTTTCTACAAGAGATCATACACATTTTTATACAGGTTTCTCTATACAATTATCTGCATGTTACTCTGCATAGTTTTGTGGAAAACTTTTACATAAGGGGGGACAGAGGTTTCCGGAAATACTTACACAAGTATAAGCATGCGGACTCACCAGAATACCCAACATGCCGTGGAATAGAGAAGGACGCGAGGCACGTGTTTTTTACATGCGCGAGATTTAACTTATAACGTCTGAAGCTAGAAAAAGTAACTGACATGGCGATCATGCCAGAAAATTTGGTACAACAAATTCTCGCATCAGAAATGGCATGGAATGCCACAACGGACTTCGCCTTGAAGTCATCGAAGAGCTGCGAAAAGAAGAAAAGAAGAGGAAGGAACAGCGAGACAGAAGTGCGGGGCGCCAGGCTATGGAATAGCAAGCTCCCCTGCACAGATGCAGAGGAACTTAGGTTGGGTTGAGCTCAATCTCCCTCATCCGATGCACAGGAACGTAGGCTCTGGGGTTAAGACAATTCATAGGATAACAAGGTGACCACACGCATGCGTACGCTCTCCAATAGAATTAGATGTGACGAATTCTCCGTGAATGAGAAAAAACACAGAAGAATACGACCGGACGATGCAGTAAGAAGAAGACGACGACTTTGAAGAAAAATAAGAGACTAATTCATCCTGAACCTCCAATCAATAACAACGATTGGGGGACGTAGGGAAGGAAAACAAGAATGAAGTTCAAATCAGCTAATGCCTCCTCCATGAAGTAATAACTAGCGGCAGTTCCATGGGGGGAAAAGGATCTCAGAAGAAAAGAGGCTGGAGTTTAGTGGGTAGGGTTCCTGCTGTGAGTCAAGCAGGATCTGGTTCGTCCACTCGACCAGACAAGTTATGCTAATAACTTGGCGAGCCCCACGTACGGGGAGTCCCGCATGGCTCCTGACATGGCGCGTAAAAAGCATTCTCCACCTCTTCGGATAAAAAAAACACTCACACACATGCCTGCACGTACGCACACTCACACGCGTGCACGCAAATACGCACAATGCACCCACACACACCTACACACACATAGGGTCCATTCACAAATTACGTAACGCTTATTTTGCCCATTTTTAACCCCTCCTCCCCCCTTCGTAACAATTAGTAACGATG
>JAWWMK010044887.1:0-10952 GCA_035047105.1 Galeopsomyia nigrocyanea
ATATATACTTTGGGTTATGTAAAAAGCTTAATTACTCATCAACCATGTACTAAAATTTCACGTATATGTAAGATAACGAATCGCATCGTACGGATGATTTCAATTTGTCTCATTATATATATACTAAACGTGATATTAAATCTTAGATCTTGCACATCACAACAATTTTCGTATATACATATATTTAAAAGTCTCGCAGGTATAGATATAGTTGAGCGACATATGGCGCGCGCGCAAGCAAACGAAAATTAAAGACACCAGAAAACATTCACCTCGCGCGCGCATTGGGTTGTATTGCAGCATTGCTCTCTCTCTTTTCTACCTCCTTAAAGGTGTAGCCGCATGCACAACAGCCTTCGCATTCTTCGTGGCGGCTACGACGACGACGACGACGATGGTGGTGGTAGGTACCGAAGTGAAAGCTATACGGTTCCAGGGAAATTCTATTTTAATTTCTTGTTACACACAATCTTTTTTTTTTTTTATTATTATTTTCGGTTGCGAAATAGGTGCGATAATGCGCGCGCGTGTGTGTATGTGTGTGTTATCGTTAGTTAGAGTTCGGAGTATCGATATGTGAAATGAGGAATGCCGAGTGAGACAATAGTTGAATTGTTTAGTGGATTTTGATTTATCAAACTTTTTTTTTTTTTTTTTGATGGCGCTAATGGAAATTTGTATTTATTTCTATACAAATGTATCTGACAGCACGATTAGAAAAAAAGTTAATGTGCTCTCGTAAACTAATTTATACAGTCAGGAAAAAAAAACATTAAAGCACTTAACATTTATGAATTTTCAATAAAAACGCGTTAAACATCCAGCAACTGTAACACACTTTTATAATTATCTCTCTCCCCGCATCATTGTATAAACAATCCGGTAATTATGCCACTATACAAGCGCCGCTTTTAACTTTATGCAAATGATAATTCAATTAAGTCAAATTAGTCCGAGAGACAATATCATCATCTCGCAAAGTGTACATAGAGACATCGTCTCGTGACAATTTATTATAAAGACACTTTATATACTATTAGCATGTATATGTACACGTATACGCAGTCACGAAACGAAATGGAAGAAGAAGAAAAATGACACGCCAATTAACATTAATTATGCAAAAGCGAGCAAATTAACCGACACGCGTGTATCTTTTAAACTTTCTTTCTTGTGCAAATATTTGCATTATCGGACGATCGATTTCATCTTATTATCGTTGCCCAACAATACAGTGGCAGACGTTCTTTATTGCATTATTGAATTCATACTATATCTCCTTTTTTTCTTTCATTTCGTTTCGTTCGTGGGAAATTCTCATCGCTATAATACTCCAAATTACATTTGAATAATTATTCTCGAGAGAAAAAAAAAAAGAAACATCCATTTTTGTTTTGTTCGAAACGATGAAAAAGAAAAAAATTCAATCGGCTGACCCAAATTTCTCTACCGGATTAGCATCGATATACATATATACACGCGCTCTCCCATAAGCCTTATTACATAAGAAGTTACGCTTAATTGGATATGATTAAGAATACTTTTCAATGAAATATGTATAATATTAAAATTCGTATAATCACGTCAAATTTCACGTTATACGTTACAGGTGAGTTTCACGAAAAGGGGGTTCGTTAAGTAATATATAAACGTGAGTTATTTCATCAATCTTAATAAATCGTTCGATAAAATTGATTTAAACATTCCACGGGATCCAATTGTGAAAACAATAGAAGCCACCTCCCAAGATAAAAAAAAAATAAATCAATTGTATATTATCGTTACTTTTGAAAGTCATTAACGCCTACATCAATCACTTCACGCACCCGAGCAATTCGAAGAACAAAAATAAAACTTATAAATCGCTTCATTCCTCCCAGTGCGTTTTCCATTATTCTCGAAAAACAATTCTACAATATAGCCGCAGCCGCAAAGTTAAATAACACTCTCGCGCGAAAGTTATTCAATTGTAAAAGAAAAGAAAAAAAAATAACAGTCAAATGGACGCGCGACCTCAAGCGAGAGCAAAAGATCCGAAAAAGAAGTATATACATGTATGCCCCTTTCGCGTGTGTATTATAGAGAGGAAAGAGAGAGGGACTTCACGTCGACGACGACGACGACGACCTTCCTTTCGCCGTGCACACTTGAAGTAAGCGGCGAGTACAAGCAGCAGGACCTCGCCTATATTTTTCGATATCGCTGCTGAGATAAAAGCCATACACACACACGTATGTGGAGCAGTGAAAATCTAATATAGGAGTGGCGTTTTTCGATTATGTGAAATTGATGTCTGTGTGTGCTACTTGTACGTACGCTTTTCCCCCTTAATTAAACTCTCGGTGATGTTGGGAAGGAACAAAAAAATCGGTAAAAGAAAAGAGACTTTTACCTTGCATTAAAAACGAATTATGCGCTTGCTGCGCTGTTTCTTAGTTCCGTGATTTCAATGAAACGCTTTTTTTTTTCGATGGAATTGTACTAGCTTGATGATAAGTTTTTATGTGTTTTTTTTCGAATCGATAAAAAGTAACGCGTAAATTAAATTAGTAAAAAAAAATTAAATCAATTTAGATAAAATTAAGTGTCGAATTACGAAAGTATAAGAAAGTTATCAAAAAAAAAGGACACAAGCGTGTCAAAATTTTCCCAAACCCCTTATATATATATGTAACGAAAGAAAAGCGATCGCATACGTTATATATATATATATATATATATATAGAAATCAACGTCCTTGCCGCGGATCGGTCCGCCTTTCTCTATCGCTTCATCAACAACGGTGCGCGCGAATGCTTCGATTCGAAAAAAAAAGCGAAAGTTCCTTCTGAAAACGAAAATTCCAAACAATTATTTAACCCTCTGGCGATTTTCGTATAATACCACGCGTCCTTGCGAGGAGATCCTTATAGTTATTTTTCCGTCTCCACGTTGAAGAAAAAAGGGAAAGTATAATGATAATACATAAATGCGCCTTGGGAATATTGTCGATGCTTGTATGCTAATGCGCGTCTGTATTAGCTTAATTGTTAGGCGGCTTAATGTTTCGATCGGACTATTTTTTCGATGGTAATTACGGAGTTTCACTTTGCACTCTAAAACAATTCGTGCTTTGTCCGTTACCATTATTATCACATGGGTGGTGAGAATTTTCTTCCGAAAAAATTATATATTCCCAAAGTTTTTGAAAGTCCGTTTGAACTTGGATCGAAGAAATAAGGTACGTCTACCGAATTACGCCACTAAGATTTCAAATCACCATAACTTTTTACGCTGAGCGAATTTTCCAACGTACGTGGTCTCATTTGAAAGCTGCCCGTTCACCCTTTAAAATGATGTCTCGTACGATTAATTTGGTTAAGTTTAACCAGAGTTACAACACTTTGAAGCGAACAACTTATTTTTGATGTAAAAAAGTTAGTATACCCAATTGCGCCACTTCGAGAAACAAATTGTCTGGCAGGTGAAAATAATGTTTGATACTGAAAAATAAGTTTCGGTATCAACGTTTATTATGAAGACGTGTTATTTTCACGTGATAAATTATGTGATAATTTCTTAATTATTAATAAACACTGGTTTAAAAAATAAACTAGAAATTGGCCATTATACGTTAATAATTGGTCGAGATGAATTTTTTTCCAGTTCTTTTACATTTGCGTTTTTTTATTTGAACAAAGAAATGCAAAACTGTATTGATAAATATGAAATTGAAATTTTTATCCTTCGTTTACATAGGATTTTTGAAAGTGGCGTAATTGGGTCGAATCGAATGAGAATAGTAATACGGTCGGCATTTGGCTTAGTTGTGCGCTGCTAGAAATTCTGATGAGTGTTTTTGAAAGAGCAAAAGAAGACGAATCGAACGGTATCTCGCAGTTTTATGTTTAGGTGTATTAGACTAGTTAAAATGACACATATTCGTCGGGAAGAATTTCGGAGGGTTGGAAAATTTACTCATCCAGAGCATAAAAGAACTCGTGTAAAACGAATTTGATATCCGGAGATGATTTAAATCATCGGAACTTTCATTAGCGAGAATATGAAATAAGCGTAAATATGAAATAAGAGCAAGTGGCGTATTTGGGTAGATGGCGCATTTGGGTAGAGGTACCTTATATTATAAGCCCGCGGGGAAAGGTTTTTTTTTTCGTTTTCGCGACCTTCGGTCATATCCGTCTTGTTTGATGTATATATAGCGAAGTTTGAAAAAAAGAAAGACAAGCGTGAATTTACGATAATTATCGTGACGTTGAATAATTAAAAATAAATATAATCTAGCGAAAAACACATTTTTCATTCCGAAGGTATAAATTAATACCTTTCAACTTAACATTCCCTACACATCGCTTCACAAGATATTGCAAATATGATTAAAGCTAAACGTAAAAAAAAAGAAAAATCACACACCCGCACTGCATTTATATTTTTCAGCAAGTCACAGTCGAAAAACGTTGCATCAGCCTCTCTCTGAGCTTGTGGGATATATAAAATGAAAATTACGTAAGATTTAGCGCGAAAAAATTCTTTGCAACCTGCCGAGCCGGTATACACAACGTCAACTTTCGATTTTGGCTATACACTCGCCGGAGATAATCAGTGCAGTGTGTGTATAATATGTCTCGCGTGCCAACTGTTTAACCCAGAAAAACACAAATGTATGATGGAAATTGAATACACATGTTGTGTCTTAGCTGACGAAAATTCAAAACACGCGAGGAAAAGTGACACGAAATTACAAAGTTTAATTTATAAACTGCTTCAACAAAAAAAATCTATTGTTTAAAAAACTTCACCCTCGCACCTTTTGCATCGCTCGCGATTTCCCTGCGTATATGTATGTTGCACACACATCGTCGTCACGCGTTCCTGCGAAGAAAGTCGAGCTGCTGCTGGTAGTACTTGGTGCGGCTGCACCCGTAATGCTCGCGTGCACACTCTCCTTTTTTTTTTTTCTTCTTCTTCTTTCTTGCTTGCGTATGTGTGTAAGTATGTATCGTCAGCCTCGATCTTCCACTCGCACGTTGTTGGTTGACGCTGCTGTGGAATTTTTTTTTTCTGTGGAGGATGCGAAAAAATCGTCTTTTGTGCGACACGTGTGCGAAGATGATGAAAATTATTATTGAAGATTGAAGAGTTTGAATTGATTGGGATTTTTTTTGAATGTGTGAATTGATTATGGTAGATTTGATGATAGGTAATCGAGATATTGGATGAATAATTTATAAAGCGAAGATGAATTAAAAAATGTGTTTATCTTGATGAAGAAGAGCCGTTAACACTGTGGAATTTTCATTCTGGATGATGCGAATTTGAAAAATTCTTTTTTGACACGTGCTATCGAATTAGTATATAATCAAGTCTGAATTGATTATTTAAAAAAAATTGAATTGATAATATTAGATTTTACGACAGATAATCAAGATATCGGATGAATATTTCACGTCAATGATTGTTACACGCCCATCTTGCTGAAGAGGACCCGCATAAGTGAAAACGTTTCTTCTTTTGATTGATTTTTCACAATCAACTCGAGGAAATAACTTTAAAACTCGAATAACGACTCGCAATTAATATTTTTCTCGAAAAAACAACTAAATAAAAATTCGAAAAAATTATTACGTTAATCAACGACGTTTCCTGCTTCTGCAAAAAAAAACATTCAAACGTATAATTTTCAAAGCAAACACACACTCAAAACGGCATCTACACGCAAGAATCCGCGTAAAAACCAAAAGCAAGATAAACTAGAATTTTTCCCTTCCAAAGTACGGCAAAGAATCTTAATAACCGATTTCCACTTTTGCGTTTAGAATATGCAACAAACACACTTCCTCGCGTTGAATTATACATTGTAGTTGTTTTTTAAACGGTGAAAAGTAGGTAGAAGAATCTGTTAGAGGAAAAATCGAACGGGAGCCTTGAAAGACTTTTAAAACTTTTTTTTTATGGATCGTTGCATTATAATCAGGACGATTAAAGGTCGGGATGGCATATTGAATTCACGCGCGTTAAATCGACGCTTATCAGAATTTGACCTTTAGATTCTTCAGACACGTGGCATCTTTAATTATAATATTCATATCTAAACAGATTATTTTTATAATATACATATTACAATCCTAAATTATCTCGAACTCATTTGCATCGACACACATATCCATATAACACTCTCGGGAAAAAAAAAAGTTTAGAGAAATCTCTCTTGAAATACACGTATGTATATATACATCAAGAATTCGTGCATGCACGAAATTTCAAAGGCATCGAGTGAAATCGGCGGAAGAAAAATACGAGATTTCACACAGACGCCATATATACATGCTCTTAATTGGGACATTATCATGGGAATTCGAGATGATGAGCTGTCGATTTATATTTTCCCTTCCGCGTCGTTTTATTCGTCGCGTAACCATATGGAAACTCTAATTTTTTTTCTTTCAAGCGCTTCCGATACGTATAAGCACAATGTTACGATACATACTTTTATGTATATCGCGTTCGATGTTGCGGAAAATTAATTTACTATAGCCTCCTTTTCCCTCGTATATAAGCGAATCGTAATTCCGAAGCATGACGGTGTTAATTCATATACATTACGAGTAATTAACTTTCAATAATATTACATTGTAAACTGCTATAAGGAAAGTTCAACTTCCGCAAATATATATACGGAAAAATTCCACAATCGAGAGCACGTTTTTTTTTTGTATCAGTCTCATCTCATGAAAAAGATCTCTCTCCCCCTAGTAGAGAAAAGACGTTTGTCGCCAAAATCAGATATCATCGCGTGTGTATGTAGGAGAACATCTCGATTTCGCGTATAAATGCAGGTGAAACATACTTTCTTTCGGGCAAAAAAAAAAAAGTTTCGCGGTGAAAATGTTAGAGAGAGATGACCCTGTAGAGACAAGACTTTGAAATATCAATTGGAAATAGGCCGATTTAATTGGCTTGCATTTTCACTTTTTCGTTGTCGTAGTCGTCACATGTTCGAGCAAGTGTGAAAAAAAAAAGATTGGATGGGTTATATTATGTACATACGCGCGTGACCTAATTGAACGATTGTTTTCGGAAGATGCAAATTCGATCCTTTTGTTCTCGTGTATATGCGTATAGAGATGTACCTTTCGAGACTCTAATTTTTTACTTTCTAAAGTAGGCGTTCGACTATGAAAATCTACGTCGTCGTAGGATCTTGATTATATTGAATTTTTGCAAAAAAAAATATACATCTACTTCGAAAAACAATAACTTTCCCTGCACGTATTTCTCGTCTCACTTGACCCGAATAAAAAAAAAGAAGAGGAGAGAATCCAAGTGTGAAATTATATGAATCAGACTTGAGATTGCGACCATGAACCTTAACGATATACGTCCAGTATCCGCGTGCGTGTAAACGACGCGCGCCACACATAACCGAGACCTTGCGAATCCCTTGCACAATCGTCGCGTCCTCTCCATTAGTCAGCTGCTGCTGCCTGTTTGCTGCTACTCGTCGCGTAAGAGGGGAAACCGATATACTACTACTATATACTAACTCTGGTGCAGACTGCAAATTGTGCGTGGGTTTCTTTCTTGAAGATTTAGTGCAGCGATCTGCTGATGTGTGTTTATGGGCTGTGTGCGATTGAGATTTTTCGTGTGCGAGAGTGAATTTAGAGACGTCAATCGTCGGAGGTGAGTTAATTAGCATTGAACAATTTATTTTTTTCTCTTTGAAATTCATGATTTTCGAGAGTAAACGTTCAATTTAAAAAAAATCATTGCAATTATCTTCGACGTCGAAACGAATCTACCAAGTCATCCATCTAAAAATCAAAATTACGTGGGTGCACTTCGTAATAATCGACGTTGTAAAGTAAGTGCCGCAACGAAGAAAAACCACATCCGACTTAAAAAAAAAAAAACATTTCGCACAGTTGACTTCACAATGCGGCATATCACATCATCGTCGTTCAGTTTCATTTCAAAACTTAGGCATGAAAAACCGCAATGTCTCTCTCTCTCTCTCCTTTTAACGCACGACAAGATATCGGAAACTGCTGTAGATTAGTTGTGTGTCGCAAGCGCTGCGCTTAAAGAGTTTCCGCGTGGCAAGTCAACAACGAAGAATTTCTCCGTCGATCGATCGATTCATGCGTCGCCGCAACGTCAAATAAATGCCGATTACGAAATTTAATTCAAACGACGATCGACGCTATCGATTCGCCGTTACGTGCGTCTATTATATTCTATACTTGATAGTCGATCGGGGCTTTTTTTTTACGTCGCCAGTTGCGGAAAAACTTTTTTTTTTTTTGACGAAATGCGTTGACGAAATTCACCGACGACGAAAGAAAGTATATTCAAGAGTTTGGGTGAGAGGTGAAAGAGTTCATTATTTTTCTTTCTTTGCCAGGTTCGGTGTTTACTGATTTAAGAATGCCTTACGGGTTATTATCTTGTATACTTTTAACGATCTTATATATTATATCGCGAATTTCAAAACTTCACGAAAGTATACGAAGCTAATTACCGAAAATTAATTATTTCCGCTAGATCGAACTCGCATATTGCAACGAAAAAAAAATGTACAGTGAAAGTAAAAAAAAAAATTGCGTATCTTTAAGAAACCGAACGAAAGAATCACCCAATTCCGATACATCAGCGTCAATTTAGAAACGTTGAGTCAGTAGTAATCGACCCATCAATTTAAAAGAAACCTTGCGTATACCTTCAAAAAAAAAGCGCGTCGACGTTTATAAAACCACGAGAAGATCCGAGAGGCATATCAAGGCAAGCCGCGCGAAACATTTCGGCGTTGAAAGTAATCCCTTTCGCATCCATACTTGAAAGAAGATTCGCTTCGTGAGAGATGCTATTAAAAAAAAATCGAGAGTTTCGCGACTATATTATACACTCTCACTCGAGTATATATAATAATTCTTGATGAATATATTGAGGTTGGTCGACGTTTCTTTTTTTTCGTGTTTTTTTTTATGCTCGTGTCGTGCTTTCTCATTTGGGTTAAGGTTTTCTCAGAGCGCGCGCGCCCCGATGGCTTAGTGCGGGAGATCAGTCACGTATTCATAATTTTGCGCGCGAGTATACACTCTTTTTCCTCGTAAAGATAGGCTTTGTATGGAGGAGCAAATTATTGAAATTTTACGAGCTTTAACTCTTGCGATATTGCAATCTTGAGTTTTATTTTTTTGCAATTTTTTTGAAATTTAGTGTTGTTTCTTGAATCAATGTTGGAGAAAGTTTTTTTTTATGAATTCAAGCGTAACACAATATTTATCAAAAATTAGCGTTTCTACATCGAATTAATATCCCATAATTTCACGCGTTTTCTATTAAAAAAATAATCGCTAAGAGAAACTCCAACATTAAAAAGAATACACATGTATAATTATTTATAACTTTCCAGAAAAAAAAATATATAATGCACCTCTCCGCGAAAAAAAAAAATTCTGTCCGAAATATATCCAAGCAACAGTTCTGCCTATCGTAACCCTGGAGTTTTGTATCCTAAGCCTTGCTTGGGTATAGTTATGAAACGTTTGGCTTTTGCTCTATCTCTCTCTCGAGCGTCCTTTCTCTCTTTCTCACACGGGTTGTACCAAACCAGCAACCAACACATTTTCACTCTACTCTACTCTCTCTCTTTCTCTGCGCGGGAGTTCTATCTCTATAGAACTTTATTCCGCGGCAGCTCGCTCGAGTTACATAAAAGCTTGCTAACGCTACCGTGAGTATACTTATATATCCTTCTCTCGTAATTGAGCGTTGAAAATGTGAAACCCTTTTTTTTTTACTTATTTGAGAATAAAAAAAAATAAAGTTAACAACGATGAGTTTTATACTTTTTTTTTGCGTCTGTGTATGTGAGTGCCCCAATAAAACTTATCTATATGGTTAATTAAATACTTGACTTTTAGAAAGAGAAACAACAACGACAAGAGAAAAAAAAAGTTTGATTGCCGAGTGAGCGCATTAATAATTCACCACGTGCGCAACATAAAAATTTAATGATTCTTAACAGCTGCAAAACGATTTTTCTTTCTTTCTTTTTTTTTTTGCAATAAAAAAACTCGTTGCAAAATATTGAGTTCACGTTCGGTGTCTATATAAAGGAGAAAAATCAATATATACAACTCGACACTAAACAATCAAAAAACAAAACTTTTTTTTTTCAACGAAATAAAAAAATCCCATGTATGCGGCAGGCAGCAGCAGCAGCAGCAGCGTCGGCGCGCGAAAGTTAAAAGTTAACTATGGGATGTGGCCTATGGGAGAGTTTTGGTGTGTTGTGCAAGGGACTTAGTATATATATACAGTCTGACGACTATACGAGAAGTGGGTTACGCTCTTTTATATATACCTACAGTGCAATTTGTAAAACGAGGCAGCTCCAATTGATACTGTGTTAAAAAAGAAAGACTTTTACTCACTCCTCCCTCGACGTGAAAACGACGAGATTATCTAAGCTAATTTCAGACTAAGGAAAATAATTGTAAAGTCGTCAATTTCGGTTACACAATTATACATCTCGCATCGAATATACATTAAAGAAAATGCGGAAGTAGATACGTATAGTATAATATAACCATAAAATCGAATATCACTCGCGGTTTGCAACAATATCTATATATATAACAACCATAGCAGATTAAAATAGTTGAATAATAAATGCAATTAGAAGTATAAAACTAAATTCTCTTTTTTTTTCTCTCTCACTCTCTCGCCGTATGAAGGCAATATACAGCAGATCGTTTCCTAAGCCTTCTACTCATGCCGCAGCAGCCAGTGTTTTTACCGCACACTGCGCGCAATATAATATATATATACAAACTCTAACCACAAAAACGAAAGTAACGGCTTTTGTCCACTTACTTATTATTGAGCATTCGATGCAGGAGGGCGGTAATTACAAACCGCATTTATTTTATTTAAAAAAACATATATAT
>JAWWMK010044898.1:0-10950 GCA_035047105.1 Galeopsomyia nigrocyanea
TACAATTGTGAGAACTTATTCTTTAATATGCGGTCAATGTTGTCTGAGTACAAGCAACTTTTTTTCTCAAAAAAATTCTCAAAACATTCGTACAATGATATGCCTATCATTGATATAATTTTTCTTTCTAATCTAAGAATATATTTAATAGGAAAGTTAATGTGAGCATTTATCAAAAAAATATATATATTTACATTAATTTGGTTTAATTTCTTTTCATTATTAGAATTACTTTAATGCGATATCAATAATTCAAGTGATATCAATTTTAAAACACGGCTCCTTGGTAATATACGCGAAACCCTAAACGCGAGATAAACTCTTACCAAGCAGTTTTTTGAAGACGGGTCTCTCCTCGGCTAACTCAGGTGAATGTCAATTCGGCCCAGCGCCGAATTGACCCGCGGAGACGGCGGGGTTCACCCGTCGAATCCTAAGGCGTAGTAGAGGTGGTTGGTAGATGGGACGTATAGTACGAATAAAGAGATTATGAAGTAAGAATACTCGTGGTTACTTTATTTGTCGTAAAGAGTGTCCCATACAATTGCGACTTACTTATTATGCAAGTATGGAGCTTCCGCCGAAGCTCCGCGCCGCCGTTACAAATCGCACCGCGTGAGAGAGAGAACGGAGGTAGGCCTACTTACGGGTAATCGCTGACCTCGTGTGAGGGTGGCTCCGAACTGGTCGCTTCTCGCGCGCAGGCGCGTAGTTTGACTTCCGGGCACCGGCTGTCCTCGGAAGGGCTCCGCCGCTGCGCGGTCTACTAATGTAAGAGCCAGCCTGCTGATCAGAGTAGCGAAACTCGGACGTCGTCGCCTCGAATGCGTAATCGAGAGCTCGTTGAAGAGGATCCGCGCGGGTCGAGCGCAGCGAGACGAAAAGCCGCGTGGAATCGTTGCGCGCTCGCGAGAGGGCTTGTTGTCTGTCGATCGCTGCTGGTCAGGATTGTTCGGCAATCTTCGGCCTGTCGGTTATATCTATCTCTCTCTCTCTTAGTATTTATAATCGCTGTAGCGCGCGTGTGCGCGTCCTCGCGCTCTCTTGGTACACTATGTTTAATGAGTGCTAGAAGCCTCGTTACATTTATTAAACTTTACAAAAAATCCAAAACAAATTTGTTTTCTTATTTTTAGGATATATTATCAAGAAATATATATTTACATTAATCTAGTTTGATTTCCTTTCATTATTAGAATAATTTTATGTAATATCAATACTTCAAGTGATATCAAATTTTTAAACTTTAGCAAAAAAAACCACAAATAAAAAAAAATTATTTTAAAACGAGATAACAAAATTTTACAAAAATAAATGACCAAAAATATTAGTTTAGTTCAACTGGCTAAGTAAAAACCTTTCTAAAGGAGATACTATTGAAGTTTTTCCCTCTCTCAACTATAACGTAAGTCCACACATCTGGATGCCATAAAGAAGTGTGCACACACAGAAAATCTTGACCTCGACATCAGAATTTTAAGAATGGACGAAGGTCCGAACATTTATTATGTTTTACTCAGCCTTAGTAACTCCTTTAGAAACAAATAATAATAATAATAATAATAATAATAATAATAATAATAATATATATATATATGCCTTTTTGCATGATAGACCTTAAGATTAATTAAAATAATAATTAAAGTGATCAAATATGAATTTCAGTGATCTACCTCTTGTTAAATCTTTACGAAAACAGTATTAAAGAAATTAATTGAGTGATCTTATCAATGTGATAAACACTAACAAAAAAATCAATCAATTAAATTCATCATTTTTGTACTTAATACTAAGCAACTTTTTACGTCAATGTTTTATGTTTTCATCTTATTAAGACATGTAATCACACTATGTATTAAAAATTATATTCATTTTTTGTGTGTCTTACGTTCAAAATTATAATCAAAAATTATGTAGTCAAAATTATAACTACGTATTCAAAATTATATTCATTTTTTGTGTGTCAGCAAACAAAATTATATTTGTGCAAAGACTCTGTAAAAGTACATCATCAACACAAATAAAGAAACATCCAAATACGATTGATGATGGGACTTATCAGCGAACGTCGAATTTCATTCGCTCGTTCTTTTTATAGGCAGGGAGGTGTCATGTCATGACGAAACTTTATAAAAACTATTAAGTACCTATTACATACATACATACATACATACATACATACATACATACATACATACATACACACATACATACATACATACACATATAAAAAGAAAAAGAGGCATCACAAAAGTTAATTACGCAGCAACACAACCGACCATTACCATAAAAGGCAAAACTCAAAAATAGCCAAAGCATAGAAACACGGCAAAGCGGAGAAACCCCGCTGTCACTCACGGCGAGCTCCCGCAGATCAAATGCAGCGAGTTCCCGCAAATCATGCGCCTCTCTGGCAAATAATGCGCCCCTTCCAAAACTACCACAGTCCTCTTGCCAATAAGACGGTCCACCCGCAGATGATGGAAAACTCATGCAAATCAAAAGGCACCAAGGCCGCACGAACATTGCAGGATTCCCGCAAATCTAACGCGGCGAAGAATGCGGGAAAAAGGCCTCTGCGCAAGTCTACCTCGAGAACATCTGAATAAAACTGTTTGTAAAAGCCGTGCCGAAAAGCTGTGGAAGTCAGAGTCGGTCAAATCAACGGACAAGGAGTCAACCTACAACCAACAACCTCGAGCCCTGTATCTCAGCTGGTGGCCTCAAGCAACTGCCCGTCCATATGTTCATCCATAGAAGAAAATTCCGCTTCAAGCTCATAGCTGCGCCACAACGCTCAATCTACATAGGAGCTACCCACTTGAAGGCAGGCGTACTCCGCTACCTCGAGGATCATTGCGGCCTTGACACTCAGTTAGTGTCGAGCATTGTGAGTAGCAGCAACCAGCCAAGCCTCATCGTTCTCTGGGCAACCTATCCCGTCCCCGCACAGAGGTCCGCCAAATCTATTGGGAGTAACCAGCGTTTCGACCTCCCCTTCATTCACACACCTTATCACACAATAACAAATCACACAAAGTACTTAAAATTAATTTGTCTCTCTGTAATGTAATGAATAAAAAGCTCTTTGTATGAATATAAATACTCATCTACTTATTTCTCAATAATCATAAAATGCAATTAACCCGAGTTTATTTATTGAAGTGTTTGGAACAGCTTAATTATTCTATTAAACTTTCATTCTACAGTAGACTCACGATATAACTTAAATTCCTTTAAGCTGACCATCACATCAGCAACATAAGCACAACAATTACTGTATGAGGAAGAAAAAAACAAAGTGTGGTTTTATAAGTGCTTGTCGTTTTGAATTTCCACGACCTGTCACAAAAGATTTAATCTTGAGAGATGTAGACGTGGCTATAGCAAATAGACAAAAGCTTAAAAATAAAAGTAGATTTTATGATTTACCTAGAAACTTGGAGGAACAAAATATTAATGATTATATGTCAAATTTATTAGCAATGTAGGAGGGTAATATGGATGCTCAGTACATTGGTGAGTCATCTTATCTTTTTACAAGGTACGTTTGTTCTTACGGTACAAAAGGGGAAAAAAGTACGATTGATTTCGATTTGTCTGAAATGAAAAATAATAAATCACTATGCAGTCGCCTGTGGTCTATTGGCCTCCGAAGCTTGAATCATAGAGAATGTGGAGCAATTGAAGCTGCTGATACACTTTTAGGTCACCCTCTGCACGCTACTGATAAAGATACTGTATTTCGATGGTTGAATACAAATATTGTTCGAAGTAGAAGGCTTAAATCTTATGATGAAATTAAATAACTGGCTTCTGATTCTACAGAAATTTTTTATAACAATTTCATTGACAGTCATTATCCGATTCGCCCTAAATAATTGGAAAAGCTTTGTTTGTACGATTTTGCAAGGTGGTTTGATGTAAAGAAATCAAAACCGAAATATAATTGTGAATCCTATAATATAGATGAAGATTTATATTGCATTAAAAGAGACAAGCCATACTTGATAAACCATTGCAATTATAATCCAATAACTCAACCAGAAGCATATTATCATTCACTGTTATTGCTTTTCTTACCTTAGACAATTCTCGATGAACTGAAAGGATCAGAATCTACTTATTTTGAATCTTTTATGAAAATGAAAGACGTTTTAACAGATGCTATGCAATATCATGATAAATCTGAAACTATTCGAGAAGCGGTAGACAATATGGCAAAACTTATTGAAAATCAAATGATGCAAAATAATGAAGAAGACGGTCAAAATGATTTACCTGATGGGTGTGTTCCTGTGGAAATAGAACAAGCTATGAAAGATTTTGAAGATGCTGCTAATAAAGTTGAGATAACTGCTGATGCACTTGAAGATAACATGAATAAATTCAATCCAGATCAAAACAGAATATTTACGAAAGCTAAAGAAGGTTTATTCGATGAAACAAAATCATTACGATTGGCTATTTTTGGATCAGGTGGTCCTGGAAAGAGTCATATAATTGAAAGTATTGTTGCTCTGAATAAATTGCATCGACAAAAGAAAACCTTAATACTTGCACCAACGGGAATAGCTGCTTATAACATTAACGGTCTTACAATCTATAAGGCTTTACAAATACCCGTTGAGCCTGGTAAAACTGCAAAGTACAAAGAACTCTCTAATGCTGCACTCAACAAAATACGACAGTCTCTTAAAGACGTTGATTTGATTATTATTGATGAAATGTCGATGGTACTTGACATTTTATTCATGTACATCCATTTGCGGCTAACGCAAATTAATAATACATCTGAAGTTGAGGATGGCTGATTTGGCAAATTAAATATTATCCTGTTCGGTGATTTGTTGCAACTACCACCAGTGAACGAAGATTTTATTTTTAAAGAGTTAACTAAAAAAAAGTATTGAAATATTTGGGAGCTATAGGCTCATATAACCTGTGGTCACTTTTCGAATTTGATGAACTAACAATCAATATGAGACAAAGAAATGATAAAATATATTCTGAAATTTTAGGTAGAATTCGAATGGGCATTGCAACCAAATCCGATATTGAAGTTCTTGAAAAAAGAAAGTTGAAATTTTTGGGCGATAATTGTTTAACAAAAATGAACCAATTATGTGAATCGTTAGAAAAATTACCAGCTGATGCTGTTTGTTTATTACCTACTAGAAATATGTGCAAGAACTTGAATGATGCCATGTTACATAGAATCGAATCGGAAGAAATTACTTTAGTAGCTAATGATTGCCTCAAATGCCCAAAGTATTTGGTAAAAAAGTTAGTAACTCACTAGAAAAAGATGACGGTAATGAATGTGGAATAGAGCGTATTATAAAAATTAAAATTGGATGTAAAATTATGATCCGAAGGAATATCGATGTTTCTATTGGATTGGTGAATGGAACTATTGGTAGAGTAATATCAGTTGCTAAAGACGATGCAAAAAATATTACTAGCATCAATATTCAGTTAGCAAATGGACGAGAGTAGTCTATATCGAGGCTCGAGTATCAATTCGTTATCATGAGAAATGTTTTCATAACTAGGCAGAAATTTCCAATTTGTTGTAGTTTTGGAATTACAATACATAAATATCAAGGTTTGAGTTTAGAGAATGCTGTTGTTGAGGCAGGAAACGCCATATTTAGCCCTGGCCAAACGTATGTCGCTCTATCTAGAGTTACAAAGTTGGAAGGATTACACTTGATAAACTTTGATCCTTCTAGCATATTTGCCAAAGATTCTGCGGTGATTGAATATAATAGGATTAGAACAATTACTGGGTCACATGTAGAGCTGATGCCAATTCCTGATGAAAATCAAAACAAAAAATTTATGGTTCGTGACGATAAATGGAGTGTGCTTCTAAAACACTTGATAGGTCAAGCAAATCCAATTGATGATCATTATTGGGAAAATCTCAGAGGACTTCCAAATGAAGATAGCTTTTCTTCATATGCAAACGTGTGCTTCCAAAGTGTATTACATTGCGATGAAATAAGACTTAAATTAATGGAGCAACAAAATTTTTCTTTAATCAATACATTGCTAAAGATTCTATAGACGTAAAAGGATTGAGAGATTTCATTAGTCAAGAATATTCGCTACCGATGGTACATGATGCCTCGACATTTTTATAAGACTTATGTCAAAAGTTTAAAATATTCAAAATATTTTTTGCTCACGAACTACGAACTATCGTGAAATGTTTTATATGTAATAGACGAGATGAAACAGTAAGGAATGAAAACTATATATTACAGCTCCATACACCTGATAGTTCTAAAACACATACGTTACAGGAAATTATTGATTCTAATCTCGGCAATTCGTCAAAAACAGAAGCGCCTTGTGAAAAAACTTGTGTGTTAACCATGAATCAAAGAGTAGATCTTTCTTTTGCCAAAGGTTTATTAATCATAAAATTCCTTGTTACTGATATTAAAATAAAAGATGTACCAAGATCAAAAATAAGGATAAATAATAGGTACTACAGTGTAATAAGTGAAATTTTTCATACGAGTAATGACCCAAGAAAATGTAATTATTACGATATGCTTAAGCGAGATAATCACTGGTTGAAAGTAACTGATTCATATGTTGAAAAAAAAACCATGGCCAGAGTGTGCTAAAGGTGCATACATATTTATTCTTCGTGAGATATTTACCTCGAAACATATGAAACAACTTTGAATATTCATTGTTTAATTACGCTTTTTTTCGATTATATTATATATTAACTTACACATTCTATGAAAAACCGAGTTGGGAAATATATTTGTAAAAAATGATAATGTTCGAATGGTTGTAAAAATATGCTATAAATATAAGAACTATTTTGGATCGTCTTGATTTTCTGAGCCACGGGCCCGACGAGTAGTTTCGTGGCATTTATTTGACGCTTACTAATTTGGGTTCAATTTATTTAGTTGTCTGTACAAAAAAGATTTCAGAACAATCTCTACTTCAGATCAGAATCATATTTGACATTAAGTGCAATAAATCTACTTACCAGTATAAAATTTAGATTTCACGATTTTCTCTAGTTTACAAGACGTTACAATCAATGCAGATTCACCTGTTTTTCTAGGATTCTTAGCATCACATTTCTCTTATAAATACTGTAGCTTCAAAAGAATTTTAGATTAATAAATGCATGCAGCAAGAATACTCTTGAAACATGGCACTGATATCATCTATATCGAAAATAGTGAGAAAATAGTATGTGATAAAAATATTCATTGGGTTGAACAATAAAATAATGGATAGCATAAACATAAAAAGTGAGCATCATGAGCTGTTGAATTATAATATCTCTTAATCTGAAGCTGAATTTATAATTTATTGAAATTAGTTTACTAGACCGTAGTAAATAATCAATTGAAATACCTTCAGTGGTCAATAGAATCAATATATCATTCTCTTACAATGCTCTGAAAAACGTGCGTATAATAATGAGATGTTCATGGCTACTCGCCTGCCGGTTTTTTACCTTTCTTGAAAGGTGTATGGGGTGAGGGGAAAAGATTCATTAGAAACAATATTTCATGGTAGTTTATTCAATCGAAATACATTTGTTATACGTTTTATATAAGTGGTGGCCCTGAAAAGGGCCGATTGGCTATTGAGAGTAGAAAGAGAATATGAATTTAAAATGAAAATTATATTTTATTGAAAAAAAAAACCTATGAAAAGTAAGCTATTTGCCGTGACCTTGGGTCGCTGATGTCGACGCGACAGATCGGGTAAGCTTGCAGTTGCTCTGAACAAATAGCACAAGTAGCAAGGTGCCCGCATGGTACCAAGAAGATCTCGATGTGGCGGTCGAGACAGATCTTGCAGGTAAAAGTATCTTCCCGCCGCTGCACATCAGCTTCGATCGCGGCGATTTTCTCGGCGAACACTACCAACTTGTCAGCCAGTATGCTAGCCATCATCATGACCGAGTACTCCTCTTGGCCGCAGCAGCAGAAGCACGTCCCTCCAGTGTTCATGGTATGCGCGCGCGACGATGATGGGGGTGGTAAAATAGCTGTAGGCGAGCTGTTGTTTGATTCCTCACCCTCGCTCTCAAGTCTTCTTCGCGGTGGGGTTGGTATCTCGCTGACGTCCTGTGAATGCCTGTCAGCCTCCGCGTTCAGCCGATACTCAAGCCGGTCGGTGACATCTGGACTCCTTCTTGGCGGGGTCGGTATCTCGCTGATGCCCATGCCCAGCGGCACGTTGCCGCAAAGTCTGCCGCGAAGAAACCGACTCCTGCCGTTCCAGCGCTGGTGAAGGGTGCCGACGTTGTCGCCTTCTTCCCAACCGTAGATCTCGAGGCCGCACTCGAAGCAGCGCACATGGTCTTCCCCCGTGAAAAAGAAGCCCGCTGCAGCCAGAGTTGCCGGAGATGCATGCCGACAAGTCCACCCCAAGCGAAAGCTGTCGAGCCTTGCTTGCTCGTATCGAAAGTCGAGCGGTGTGTTGTCTTTATACATTTTCTTGATAGTCAGTAGTTGTTGATCAAAAACTAATTGATTAGCATGCGCAAAAATTCGTGCTTATATAGCGTGATTTGCCAGCGGCGGTAGTGGGGGCGGCGTCGACGCAGTTGATTTTTCGATCTAATTGCATGACGCAATTAGGCTAATATGTCTAAAATTGATTTTCAGTAAGGCGAAAATCAACATGTTCGTTAAAAATATGGTGGGCCTGAAAAGGGCCGATTGTCATTACTTTAGATGATCTCGGTTTTCAAGGTCATCATATTTAAAACGTATATCAAACTTTTGCTAAAAATCATTTTCTTATAATTTGGATTTACATTGATTTTTGATGTTATAATTAAATATAACATTAATCTATTAATATGCACATCTGAATTTTAAGTCATTTATAATTAGAACTACTTGCGAATAATAAAACAATGAAGTTTGATACACGTTATAAATATGATGGCCCTGAAAAGGGCCGATTATGACTGTTGAAACCTATAGAATGTTGTACGTTCGAAAAAAATTGTGAGTCCTGAAAAGGACCGTTTGGCATAACGAATAATTTGAAATTGGGGATCAGGGATTTAAGTCGACCAGGGAAGCAAAGTGTCTCTACCTAGCAGGCAGTATGCCTCGACCAGGGAGATCACTTGCCTCGACCACGGAAGAACTTAAGTGGGCTCAGCGGCGCCCAAGGTCGTTGGTTTGTCACGTGTCCTTGAGAGAGAGAGAGAGAGAGAGAGAGAGAGAGAGAGAGAGAAGGAGAGAGAAAGAGAGAGAGAGAGAGAGAAAAGTGCGTGAGAGCCGGACAATCCTTGTCAGGAAGCCTGTTGTTGCCAGGGAGGGTCGTCATCGCCGTCAAAGAAACGAATGATTCCGCGCGCGCACGACGCGTAATATATAGCGTGAGATTAACTCGACCTCCCACTGCCGAAATGATAGCCAATCCGCGCGTGACTAACTTGAGCCGCAGCGCGCGAATGAGAGCTCGACAGAATCTTCGAGAGGGCCAGCTGCATGAGAATCCCAGCGCGCCAATGAGAGCGTAGCTGGCTCTTGGAGAGAGAGAGAGAGAGAGAGAGAGAGAGAGAGAGAGAGAGAGAGAAGTGCGTGTGAGAGCCGCACTGCTTGAGAGTTCCAGCGCACCAATGAGGGCGTAGCTGGCTCTTTGAGAGAGAGAGAGAGAGAGAGAGAGAGAGAGGAGAGAGAAGTGCGTGTGAGAGCCGCACCGCACCAATCAACAAATCACTAACTCGCGCCATGTATGTTCATCGCTTAATGTAGTAGTCCTGAAATGGGCCGATTTTTGGGCTCTTGTCGTAAGCGCACGCTTAATTTTAAATTTTCAAATCACTCACTGGCGCTAAGTTTACATTTAATGTACACAGAAAACAAGAATTGTTTCAATCAAATAAGAAGATTTATTTGATTTTTTTTTTCAAAACATTTATTAACAGTTAATAAATCATTAATTAACTGTTACGAAATTGGAAAAATCGAATGAATGATTTGTTGACAGTTAATAAATTATTTATTTGATTTTTTCTACAAAATAATTTATTAACGGCTAATAAATATTATTAGGATCAAATAAACCTTTTTTCTGTGTAGTAGCCATCAAAAGGCTTTCGAGCCTCTATCGTAAGCGCGCCTTACTCACTTAATTTTAACTTGTCAAATCACTTTCCACCTTTTGATCACCCTTTTACCACGGCCAGGAAAAGGTCCAGAAGTAAAAAATCGCGCGCCAAAACAATTATCTTTGACAGCTTGTTCCCCCTCTCCACTACGATATCGTCACGTAATTGGCTCAACCCTATCATGATTGATTGGTCATCAATGTCAATTCCCCCAACCCAAAGTTCAAGAGCCAATGAACGAAACTCGCCTATTGTTCTATGCTGTGCGAAAAATAAATAAAAATGAATCGATTGCGAAAAAAGTCACATTCGATCGCTTGATCTCTCAAGATGGGCAAGGACTTGGAGAAGCTTCTCTACTGCCTCACCGACGAAGAGCTGCCGGTTATTACCGACGACGACATCGACGCGGTCCTCCAAGGAGATTTGATGCTGCAAGCCAACCAAGCGCTGAACGAGAGGATGTTGGAGCGGATTCTCCAATACCATGACAATCTGGAAGGACTTGGCGTTTTACCACCGACGCTCCCAAGAAGTCTCTCAAGGCATCAACCATTTCACCACCACCTAATATGTTTGTCAATATTAATGAATAAATCTTGACTCTATTACATAAATAATGGCAATACTTTTTTCGAGAGTAAATCTAGGGGAACTGGTAAAACCAATTTATATAAAACAATTATATATAAACTAAGGGGATAATAAGTCGTGAACGTTAAGATTGCCTTTAGATTTAACTGAAATAAACTAAGTATTTTTGAAAAATGATAGCGATAAAAGAAAAATAAGAGAAGCTGAATTAATAATTTGAGATGAAGCTT
>JAWWMK010044909.1:0-10950 GCA_035047105.1 Galeopsomyia nigrocyanea
AAAAATTTGTAACGACGTTACAAGTAACGTCGTTACGTAACGGTAACGTAACTCCAGAGTTGCCCACCACTGATATAATGTTTTTCTTATTCAACCACGTTTTTTCTGAAAAGTTTGGTTCAATGTACACTGAACGCGAACCGTAAACGAAGACCAAGCACATCACGCGTCTCTCGTGAAGCCCGCGAAACGCCAGGTGCGACGGCTTCCAGATGTCGAGTCGCTTTAGAGAGCGACGTTGTTGCACATGGTATACGCTGTTCTCCTTTGCACCTTGTTGTGGTTATTACAGTCCCTCGAACTTTTTTTTCTTCCGTGCATACGTCTTGCATCCGCATTTTAAATAAGTATCGAATATCGCTGGGATTTCCCGCAACACAGAAGATTTTGCAACTAAAACTTTGATTTTGATAAGCATTTGCAGTCATTTTAGTCGGGCAGATGTTAATTAGAAAAAAAGCAGCCAAGAAATATTTATCATATCAATTTGGACGTTTCGAATTTTGAATTGGGATTATCTAATGAAATAAAAAGGAACGAAGTCATTAATAAGAAATCGCAACGATACCTATAATAGAGCCACATAATAGCCCTTTAAAACGAGGTCAGTCGAACGAACGGTGAGAGAGAGAGAGAGAGAGAGAAGATGTGCAAACACACAGTGAGTGTGGTACACATTTCGTGAGCATCTTATTAGGATTCGCACGTTGCTCAATGCCCTGTGTTCGTGAGCAGAGTTTTATCCCTTTCACCCGTTCTCTTTGCACATTTTCTTTCCTCTCAACTTTCTGCGCGTAAGCCAGCCAGAACGAGAGAGAAAGAAACACAAGAGCTTATAGGGCAAGGGCACGCATAAAGAAAAGAAGGAGGCCGAGAGGGAGGGGGATCTTTCAAAAAATTGCGTACTGTATATAAGTATGTAGTGCAGCGTCAAAAAAAAGAAGGGAGAAGCTCTGCAGAGCGAGAGCAAAGCAAAGTTTAGCAAAGCGCAATGGTAGGGACACAGAGACTGAGAAAGACAGATAGACAGCCGTTTCCGGCCCGGCTGTGCCGCCGCGCCACCGCCGCTGCCGTCGCCGCCGCTGCGGCCGGTTTGTATTCGCGAAAAAATACATACGCACGCACACACGCGGGAGTATACTCACACATCGGACCGAAGAAGAAAGAGCGAGACAGGGAGAGAGAGAAAAAGAAGAGAACGAGAGAGCGATAAAAGTGGCAAAGTCAAGAGAGTCGACGAACGGAGCGGTGTCAGTGTCGGGAGCAAGAGCCGGCGAGGCGGTCGCTGCTGGCGCGGACGACGACGACGACGACGACGACGACGACGTCGACAACACCATGCGGGATCGGTGGCGGAGCAGCAGCGACACTTCCTTGTCGCCACCGACGTCGCCGTCGCCGCCACCGCCACGCACAATCTTCCGGCTCGAGCCGGGTAAGTGTCGCAATACATATATATGTAAGCTGCATGTGTGTGAGATTCTCTGTGCCTGTGCAAACGAATGCCCATACTTTGTTGCGTAGCTATTTAGCCGAGAGAAAGCGTGATGATGAGTGTATAGTTATCAAGTTTTTTTTTCTGCTGCTATATGTATATATATACGCGCGGCGCGCGGTCATTGAACGCGATCGCGTCGAGCTGAAATCGAGTTAGATTTGACACTGTTGGTTGGTCCTGTGTGTGCACGCGTTCCGAGAAAAATTTAGCTGCTGGATTATGCAGGGTATGCCATTGAAATTCCTCGGTTAGGCAAGCAGCAGGCGTTCTTCGCTCTATACGTGTTGTCGGCTAAAGAGAGAGAGAGAGAGAGAGAGAACGCAGGTATGCAGCGCGGAGCTTGTATTTCGGAGCAGCGAGTTGTTTGTGCAGCGGAGCTTGGGGGGAAGGGGACTTATAGGTGCACAAAATAAAAAAAAGGAAAGGACGAGAAAAATTTTTGAAGTTTGACCGAAGTTCGTGTAGAGCAGAGTATAAGCATGGAGGGGGCAGGAGCCTACAGGGGGAAGAATGTGGGAGCGAAGACCGCACGGCTCGCGCTCGCGTGAGAGAGAGAGGAGGGAGGGAGGGAAAAAGCAAAAGAGAAAGAGAGAGACGAGAAGATAATAAAGGCTATAGCAAAGGACGGTGAGGAAGCGAGAGAGAATCGAAGAAAGGAAAGAGGGGAAGACGACGATCGGCACGCGGAGAGTGAGAGCGAGAGAGAGAGAAGGCGCCTGTGCTTTCTCGTTTCTCTTTTCAGGGGCCCAGCCGGCCAGCCAGCCAGTCAGTAGTTGCATACACATACCGGCAGTGTCGTCGTCCTGACTGCCGCGGCAACTCTCGTGTATACTTGATACCTCGCGCATTCTTGGCCTCTCTCTTCTTTTTTTTTCGCGGAACCGGCAAGTGTGTGCACGTCCCGACTTCGTCGAGAACGTCATCGTCGCCGACAGCAGCAGTAACAACAGTGGCAGCAGCTCTGGCGTCGCGCTGTTTCATTGATAAATGCGGGCGAGGGAGGGCCTGGCAGTAGTGCATCGCACGTCACGCGGCTCACCGCCGCCACCGTCCTCGTGTCGCCGTATAGCCGCAACCGCTTCCGAGAAATGCTGTGACGTCTGCCGGATGCATCGTGTTCTCACGTTCACACGCTCACAACGCTTTTCTCTCTGCGTCTCCGCCTAATTCTTACGATTTTCGCGACTCGTATAGGTGAGTTACCAATTGTGTTATTGTTTATCGTCGCTCTATCTACGCAGCGGCGCTTTAATGAGAATCCGCAGTCTTCTATGAATTGACATTGTTTTGCAAAGCGTAACACGTGCCGAGCAGCCGAACTTTGTTGTCGTGTGTGTTGTGATAAACCCTGCCGCTTCACACGTGATTTTGTTTTGTTTTTGCTCAGCCGCAGCCGCCACCGTCGCCGCCGCCACGCAATCCTTAAATTACTCGATCATAACTGTGTATTTTGCGTGAGTGTGCGTGTGCATCAATTGATTTAAAAGGCCTCTGCCATAGCAGATTATTTTTCAATTAGATGTTCTTGAATGTACGATAAATTCAATATCGCCTTTCGATTGCCGAAATCGACGCTCAACAATTGTGTGGCGGCTGAGCTTTTAAAAAAACAAAATACTCGAACGGCGATGTTACATTATTATTTTCTTGTTGACAGCTACTATTGTAGGTTATATGTGCGAGGTATCGAATAGTGGTAATTCGATCCAATGATTCCAATAGGCCAACTATAACGCCAAACTAGATGAGTAGCTTGTAATGTATTTTGATTTCGTCAAATTGATATGCATGTTTAAAAATCACGAAATATAATACACAATTAAATTCCAGCATTTAAATACAGATTCAATAAGAGGTCAGTCTATTTTTCGTCGGAGAAGTATATAGAGATCGTAAAAGTAAAAAGTATTTATATAAAAACTGCGGTTTGGCAATACGCGCCTCTCTCTCTCGCTCGCTCGCTCTCTCTCTCTCTCTCTCTCTCTCTCATCGTAAATGTCTTAACGCAATAATTTATCGAGCTTCTATTTTTTTCAAACTTCCTCTTCCCACGCTTGCGCGCGGCGGCGGCAGCGGCCCGCGGGGCGGGTATACATGTGAAGATGCTTACCAGCGATAGGCATCGCTATCACAACACACATATTTTCCCGAAGTTCTCTCTCGCTCTGCATTCGACAATCTGAAGCAAAGTCCATATGTATAAGAGATAGGCCATCGTTACGTATATAAACTTGCTACTCGCGTCCTTATCTGCGCCTCGCGGGGCAACTGGAGTCTCGCTCTCTTTCATTCTTCCGTTATCTAACGCGTGCTCGTGTATTCACACATTCCAGTTTGTCTTTTGGGGACTTGATTCATTCATGAGTATTTCTCGCGCGGCGCCACGTTATGTAGCCGCCGCCGATGCCACAGGCGTACGTCGCACCGTGCACATGTGTTTTTGTCGGTTTTTGTAGGCTCCACATATCTATATAGCTGCACGCATCACTTTGGAGAATTCCAACCGGCACTTATGTATATACAACACACGACTGCAGACTATCGATGATGCTCCCTGCAGGGTATACAAACTCGCCGCGAGCCGAGCCGAGAGAGCGTAGCTCTTTAATTTGGTGCTGCGGCTGCCGACCGATTAGAGCTCCAATGCGTGCGCCGTGTTCCCTTCGTGCCGCTGCCGCTGCTGCTGCTGCTGCTGCTACAGAAGCGAGGCCGAACATTTAAATTCGGGCGCCACGATAACGCAACGATGATAACAGCTTGTTTCCGTGATAGTTGTTATACGTGAGCTTCGTTCATGCCTGCTTGTCGTCGCTCTAATCTCCATTCATTTTATTACAATACAAATAATAAGTTATTTGATCTTCATGTTTTATACATTGCATTTGATAATGTCGCTCTTGTACATGACCGAGAGCAGAGGAAAATTAAAAAATAGGGGCGGAGAAACTATACGCTTGATTTGAAAGACGCTCTGACGGACGGTTTGGCACGAACTGTTCGTTTGGCACGGTTGCACTCGCTCTCTCTCTCTCTCTCTCTCTCTCTCTTTCTTTCTCTCTCTGCGCCTCAAGGGGCAGGTGTTAGTGCAGATGTGCGCTCGGCTACGGGTTGTTCCCCTTTTCTAAAATTCTATCCGACGCTATTTCTTTTCGCGCGTTGCTGTTTCTCGAGAGAAAAAAAAATACTTACTCCCGTTGTTCGTCATATATTTTTTTAAAGCTCCGAAACGAGGCACGCGACGCAACTGTATGTCGGCGATTGAAAATAGAAAATAGAGACTGACTATAGCGATACCTGTTGAATGTTGCAGCTGAGGTCGCGATGCCGTGATGGCTGGCAGAGCGCGCCCTCCGCAGACGGAGACCGATCCGGAGCAGTCGAGTCCTGCGGCGAAGAGGAGTAAGCTCAGCGAAGAGGCGGCCGGCACCAGTGGCAGCAGCGGCGACGGCGGCGGCACCAGCGAGGCCGGCAAATCCGAACCGACGCCTAGCCTCGAGTCGACGGAGGTGTTGGCCGCGTCGTCGGACGAGTCGTTCGGCGAGGCCGAGGAGGACAAGGGCAAGATCAGCATAGGCAAAGAAACAACAACAACGACGACGGCGAGCGCAAGGCTAGCGACGGCCGGGCCGTCGAGCCTCCAGGCGACGACGAGCCAGGTGCTGCTGAAAAAATCCGAGTCGTCGCTGGGGCAGCAGCAGCAGCAGCAGGAGGGCGCGCAGAGCTCGTTGATGGGCGAGCACGCGCTCTACCAGGAGCTCTCGCTCATCGGCGACGGCGCCTACGGCACCGTTTACAAAGCCAGAGACGCCACCAGCGGCCAGGTGGTCGCCCTCAAGAAAGTCCGCGTGCCTGTCACCGAGGATGGCCTGCCCACGTCCACCCTGCGCGAGATCGCCGCGCTCAAGCAGCTCGAGAGGTTCGAGCACCCCCAAATCGTGAGTACTTTTCGCTGCTTTGCTCTCGGCTTTGCTTATTCAGCCTTTTCTTTTCTCGCTAATTGCTCAACTCAACTCTTGATTGCTGTTGCAGGTGAAGCTGCTGGACGTGTGCCAGGGCAATTACCTGCAGCTCCCGTCGACCGACGGCCGATCGGAAAGGCTGGATCGGGGCTTGACGCTGTGGCTGGTGTTCGAGCACGTCGAGCGAGATTTGGCGAGCTTCATGACTGCCTGCCAGTCGCGCAAAGTCGCGCCGCAGCTCGTCAGGCAGATGTCCCGGGAGATCCTGGCGGGCGTTGATTTTTTGCACAGCCATCGCATCGTGCACAGGGATCTCAAGCCCCAGAACTTATTAGTTACCAAAGATGGCCACATCAAAATTGCGGACTTTGGCCTGGCCAAGACCTACGACTTTGAGATGCGATTGACCTCTGTCGTAAGTTGCGCCTTTAATCCGCTAATTCCTATATGCTTTTTCGCCGCAAGCTTTCGCTCATTGCCATTCGTTTCAGGTTGTAACTCTGTGGTATCGCGCACCGGAAGTTCTTCTAGGGTGCACCTACGCTACGCCCATCGATATTTGGTCCGTTGGCTGCGTACTCGCTGAGCTGAACGAACTGAAACCTCTGTTCCCCGGGACCAGCGAAGGAGATCAACTCGACAAGATTTTTCGGTAAATTTTCATTCGCCTATCTGTTATTTGCAACCATTTATTGTAATTACGTTATTAAAGATCTGCGATTGTTTTAGAATTATAGGAACGCCGCCGAAAGAGGAGTGGCCAGAGAATACTTCGTTGGGTTATTCGGCATTCCCGTTCAGACATTCCAAACCAATGAAAATGGTAATTCCACACTTGAATGATTCAGGTCTCGATCTTATTCAAAATATGCTTATCTTCAATCCTCACAAACGACTAACGGCAGCTCAAGCCCTCAAACACCCGTACTTTACAGAAAATTAGTTGTAATAGAGGTTTCCCGACCGTTTCATTACAATTTATTTTGAATAGATCTCAGACTGCTGATTCTCGCGTTTGTTGTAAATACTTGAAAAATAATATTATTGTGTCATTGCCTCCATGATAAATACCGATTACTCTCTATTTTTTCTACTTTGTAAAGTTATTGTAAAATGTTTGTTAAAGTATTTGAATGTATATTTATGATTTGATGTATAAGTATTTTCTTAATTTCTAATAATTGATGTAATCGAAGTAAATTTAATATTTAAAGAATCGTAGTAGTAAAGAACGATTACAAGGCTCCTATGCCTAATCGTATCCATAATAAAAAAAGACATTTTTTGTTTTAAAAGTTTTAAATTGCAATTTTTTTTATAAATACACTTTTACATTAGCGTAAGAAAAATTTGTAGGAATTGATTCATCATTCCATCACTTTATCTTACGGTTTAGTTTTTTCTTTTACTAAATTCATTTTTCCAAACGAAATTATCATAATGTTAGAATTTTTTAAGCTGTGTAAATTTTGCGTGCGTGTGTAAATCTTCCGATAATTTTATCAAGTGTCCACATTCAAAAAAAAATTAGTAAATGTATGTTTAGTCCTTTTCGTAGCATAGAATTCACCAAATATTTTAAATTTACTTATATATTTAGATATACGTTGAGTAGCTTTTGATAGCAGACCACAAAGCTCACTGCCATAATTAAGGATCGTAGCGTAAATACGCATAGTTTTAAGTTTGTATTTTATGTAACATATTGTTGTATGTATTAGAAATTATCAATATTTTGTATCTTAATGCGATATATTTGTGCAACTTATAACTTTTTTATTGTTTGTCATTTGTATTAAGTAAATATTCATCCGATCAAGACTGTATTAAAAAATGTGAATAAAAGCATTTTGTACTTTTCTAATAAACTTGAATTATAATTGAACATTTGACAATTCTCTCCTCAATAAAGAACTCACTTTAACGTTCTCACAAATTTTGAAATTACCGCTTGGTTCTCGATAAAGGCCTCGGCAATGCAGAGTACTGCTACTGCATTTAATAAACAGAATGAACTAAATAGTTGCATTCTCAGAAGTCATAACTTTTTCATTTAATAGCTTAAGTATAAGCTAAACATGCCTCGACTGAGGGATTGCTGAAGCTAAAAAAAAACCAGAATGAAATATTTAGCGGGTACAGTGTTACGTGCATCAAGGGTTTTGAGATATCAAGACGGCTATTCGAGAATCATTTCAAACACTAGAAAAATGGCGTCTGAAGTCGAAAAAGCGCAAAGTGCTACACCGGGTGGTGATACGATTTTCGGAAAAATACTAAGAAAAGAAATTCCTTGCAAGTTTATTTATGAAGATGATCAAGTAAGTCACGTAATTGAACAAAAAATTGGTGCATTTATATCATAATTTTTACGAAATTCAATTCTGTAACTCGGTTAACCTCGCAACTGTAGTATTTTTCCATGTCATATCTTATCATTATCGCAAACTAATTATCTACACATATTTTTTTAGTGCGTTGCATTTCATGACATCAGTGCCCAAGCCCCAACACATTTTCTGGTGATTCCACGAAAACCAATTTCTCAATTATCAAAAGCAGATGATGAAGATGAAAATCTCCTAGGTCATTTGATGAATGTTGCTCGGAAGGTTGCTAAGCAAGAAGGATTAGACAATGGATTTCGCGTAGTAATTAATGATGGCAAAGATGGAGCACAGTCTGTATTTCACTTACATTTACATGTACTAGGAGGACGTCAACTGCAATGGCCACCTGGCTAATTAATGCATAGTGTCAAGAAAAAAATGAAAAAGCTCAAAAACTCATACATTTCCAATTTGGTAATCAAAATAAAAATTTATTACGATAAACTTGTTTTTTTTTCTTTTGTACAGTATGTATACATGAAAACTTATATTTTATGGTCATCAATTTTTTTTTTTTCATAAACTTCATATTCAAATTTTATGTCCTTTTCTTCTTGAATACCTCGTGGAACTTCTGGGTCTCTAAAAAAAAATATTAATTATGTCCAAATAGAAAAGATTTTCATCAAGTGCACAAAGTAATCAGATACTAACTTAACTAAAACATAATCTTCTGGAATCTGTGGAAAAAAAGTATCGCAATCAAAATGCTTTTTGACCCTAGTTAAATACAGTCTATAGAAATTAGGTGACTCCATTGATGCCTAGAAAGAACATTGTATTGTAAATGTTGAAATTGTAATGAATAACTCAAGAAAATTTTACAAACCTTGTAAACTGAACTCCCTCCAATTACCCATACTTGCTCCACTTTATCTTTAAGAGGGCTCTGTGATATTTTTTTCACTGCTTCAGGTAGATTTTTACAAACAATAGCATCATCCCCAAGATCACTTGGAAAATATTAATTCATCATTAATACCAACAATATATAAATTATACCTATTTATTTCATGAACACTTACAGTGGCTGAGAAGTAAGAACCATATTTATTCGGTTTGCTAAAGGCTTAAACTTCTTTGGAATGCTTTCCCAAGTACGCCTGCCCATCAGGACTACATTTTTTTTGTCACTATCATTTGTTGTAGATGTCATTTTAGTAAAAAAATCCATTTCCTTCCTACAAATTAAAGATAACAATAAAGACCTGAATTACATGCACTTGAAGTGATTGGTGCTAATACCAGAAATAATTATTATATATATTATTTATTGAAACAGCCAAAAACTTTGAATTTTAAATGGAATTTATAAATTTTTAAGCACATCTCCAGTTACCATAAAGCAAAGAAATTATCATTAAAATATTGCGAATTGACAACAAGTACAAATATCAAGAGGGGAGGTGGTAGCCGATTACAGTGATCTGTTATCGGCAGTCGTAAAGAATCCTTCTCAAACATTCAATTTTGAATTTTTTGTAAATACCATAAGCATCCACCGTTCCTTCAGTGATCCCGAATGGTGGATGCTACTAATATTTACAAAAAGTTCAAAATTGAATGACTGAAAAGGATTCTACAAAACATGTCGATAACTATGTAACCTATACGGACCTCTCACTACCTCGTGGAAAAATCTTGATAATTTGAAATAATTAGTAGTTCAAAACGTTATTTTACCTCAAACGCCATGGCAAATCTCCATTGATACCAATTCCCATATTTTCAGATGCTGCAGCAATTAATTTGAGTTTAACTTGCATTTTGAAATTAGTTTTTATCACGTACGAATTACGAGCCAGCGATTTTTAGCAGAATAGCAACTAAATATACACAACATACAAAGATCAAAGTATACATACCTACATATACTTGGACGCGGAGAATGCCGCAAAGTGATAGTTTTGAGATTTCTCTATCTCATCTATGATGCAATATAAGATTCTTTTTTTATCTTTGTAAATAATGTCACGGTCACATTGATAATTACTTGTAGAATGTAAGTTTTCATTACATTGAACGTGATCAATAACATGATGATTCCGTGTGCATCAAAGAGCTAAAAGGCAAAATAATCTTATGTATTTTGACCCGCTGAATCCAATTGTACCGGTTATTTTGAAGAGAAATTTTTGTTTCAATTGCAATTGTTTAAACAATTATAAACAAATTATTTTTTCAACGTGGTGAATTTTTTTTTAGAAATATGGCCCATTTTAAAAAGAAAAGATCTCTAGTAACTTCCGTAGAATGCATATTTCAAAAATTGTGAATTTTTAAAGGTCGAAAATTGAACGTTTTTCAGGAACTTTGCATGTTAATAACTTTTGAACTATTGCATATTTTTGAAAATTGAAGAACGTAATTGTTCCACAAAAGTTACTTTACAACTTGACGTGTTCCAATATTACTTTCATCCCTTAATTCCAGACTTATATAATGGCAATTGAAAATGAGAACATGCAGATACATATATGTATAAATTGTATAAGCCAAAACTTGGCGGTCAGCTGACGGTCAGTCAAGTCACTTCATCATTGGGTAAAAATTTCTCATTTTGAATTGTCATTAAGTCTGGAATTAAGGGAAGAAAGTAATATTGGAACACGTCAAGTTGTAGAGTAACTCTTGTGGAACAAGTATATTCTTTAATTTTCAAAAAAATATGCAATAGTTTAAAAGTTATTAACGTGCAAAGTTCGTGAGAAACGTTCAATTTTCGATCACCTTTAACATTCATAACTTTTGAAATACACATATGCATTTTACGGAAAAGATTACTAGAGACTTTTTCTTTTTAAAATGGGCCATATTTTCTAAAAGAAATTTTTTCCGTTGAAAAAAATCATTTCTTTGTAATTGTTTAAACAATTCGTCGGGTTAGTGGAATAAAAGAATAAAATGCAACCTCCAAACGGTCGGCGAAAAAAAGACACCTCCAATTTCGCCAACCAAAAAAAGACCTCCAATTTTTCAATTTTTATAAGAAACGTCCAAAATGATAATTTTATTTTTCTTATCAATTTTTTTTCTAATATTAAAGAAGAATGTTGTTCTGATCATTGATAATAAATTATTTCACCATATGGATTAGTTAAAG
>JAWWMK010044920.1:0-10950 GCA_035047105.1 Galeopsomyia nigrocyanea
GAAGAAAAAATTCCGGAAGCTCTAGCGTTACAATTCATTTTTGCCATTTTAGGCTTCAAGAATCGGCATTTTTTTTTATAGATTTCGTCATATGCATGTGTGCGATAGAAGGACAACAAACGCAGAAACCCCACAGAGGATAACCCGCGTGATTAGAGATATATACGTATACGTGTCTGTCTGTGTGTGTTTGTGTACACGGTAGCCAAGTTTTCAACTCGCGAGAAACAATTAGTGAGCGCTTCCTAATATGCAACTTACCCGTACACTACACACACGTTTGCCTTACTTCTTTGGATTTTTTTTCTTTCTCTCTCTCTCTCTCTTTCTCGACGCGACCTCGTCAAATGGACAATCAGTGGTGTGACGCGTGCATGTCTACGAGAGCGCGTGCAAGTGCCACTTATATCCGCGGTAAGCTCGTCCAAGCTTATGGGCTTCGTGTGTGCGACTGATGGGCTAACGAGATCGCCCATTAAGAAGGATTGTTCGAGTGGACTTTGGGACACTCGAACAATGCGGATTCGTCGAACAAAGGGCACTCGTGGGATATATAACCGAAAATCTCTACGCTAGTCTCCAAACTCGCGCGTTTGAAACGAAGGTGAGTTCCAAAAAATTAATTTGTCATTTTTACCTCTGCAACGTACTTTCGGTTATCTGTGAAGCGGTTATGACGCGACTATGCCCTCTTAACCTGGAAATTATTCTTGATCTGTTAGTATTGCTGCTGCTGCTGCTGCTGACTCCCCCTCTTTTGCTTTTACAAGTACGTTTTCGCTCTTTGCTCGCTTGCCAAAGCTGCTCCTTTGAGCCTCGCGAAATCCTTACGACGATCTCATTTATTCATTACTTGTGTAAGCTGTACAAGAGAGAGAGCGTACTTTTTTTTCTCTTCGTCGATTTTAAAAGAGGATTTTGTCAAACGGGTGTTTTTTTTTCATTTTCCTAACCTCATAATGAAAACGTTTTTGTCGCGAATCACATTTCGTTTTATGATCACTTTTAGTATTTGTTATTTTCAACTATCGTTAGTAATAGAATGTAATATAAAAAAAATTGTACTTTTAAAAATAAGTTTTAATAATTGAAAAAAAAGCTTTTAAGTGGAACTGTTTACAAAAAAATTCATTTTACTAAAAATCGATACAAAATGAATGATTAATGTTATGTAATGTATGTCAAAGATTCGAAACAAAATTTCTACAAACTGGAATTTTCGTTGTACATTCAGTCATAAAAATGAATTATACGTCTGTATATTTCGTACCTATGATGTTCACAAGCGCGAAAAGGTGTGATAATACGAAGTGTTAACTCGACGGCTTTTGCAGATCGGTAACTACAAACTCTGCATCCCAAAATACAAAAATTTAACTAGAACTCATGATACTCTCGAATAAAAAGTTTCGCAAAGTCACTGTAAACAAAGGGAAGCTTTTTTCACTGCCAAAAATTATAAGTGTATTGACATTATGAAATAGTGCTCTTATAAGATCGATTACAGGAAATTCTACTTCTCAGTAGAACTTCTGTTTCCTTAGAAAATTTTTTTCTGAATTTCGGATGTTTTATAACGTATATGGCATCGTGAATAATCTTTATATAGATTAAATTTACGGTTTTCAAGTATCCCTTTGCGCTTACGAGAGTTGTCGTTGCTAATTTTTTTTCATGTCTATGCATTACGATCACGATCGAGAACACGATTATTCCAGATATAAAATGTTATTGTCCACGTGTCTGTGCGTGCCAGGCGACTTAGGTACGTAGGTCAACCATGTGTCTATTAGCAGAGTAGTGCTTTGTTGTATATAGATAGCGAATCCCTGATACTGAGAACCGAGCAGCAAGTCTATATATATGTAGTTCGATTTTGGAGTCTTTAGCCATCGGATAAATCGAATAACCAGGTATACTAGCTAGCACTTAGTCTCTCGATGCATTTCCATAATTAATAATCAATCATGGCTTGGAGCTGAATTTTCAAAAATCTTACTTTGTCTCATCCCATAATGGTAGCTTGAGTCACGGTGCTAATGAAAAAACACTATCGTGCAAAGTCTTTATTGTTAATTGTTCGTTCAGATAACATCTAATAACTGTAACTTAGTATATCCGATTATATTATAAAAAATCGTATTCAGTTGAAATGGGATGAGATATAACAGCTGCCTCAACATAGCATAAATATATTATCTTCACTTTTTTTTATCTAGCTTGATATAAAAATGTCATTTTTCTTGAATAGGAAAGTTCTTTTGATCAACTCCTTTTTTTCTTCTATCAAAATAATTACATGCTATTCAAGGCATCATTCCACCATAGCACTTGGCAGCGCTTTTTTTATAATTTAATTGAAGGCAAAAATCAATACCTATTCTAAAAGGATAGCGTATGGAATTTAAACTCAGAAAAAAATTGAGCATTCGTACGTTAAAATCACTTTAGCGGACTTTTTCGAATCTTGCGCAGAATTATACTATTTTTTTCAATTGAAATGCGAGATATTGACATATTGTTGCTTTGCTACGGTCCCTTGCATAATCTAATGCAGGTCCAATTTAGAGATGTACATACATTACTTACAGATGATAAACTGGAACAAACACATTAGCAACGTTGAGTGAAATTTTAAACTACGTAATATGGCATTGTTGAAAGGTATAGTGCATAATGGAATTTCATTAAAACTAATTATATTTGTTGGTTGCTGAAAAGATATTATTTAAAACTAATGAAAATATACGAATATAGATAGATATCGAATTTACCGTTTCAAATAATCCTTGAGAATATTGATCTTTTGAAACAAATTATTGATTCATTTATTTGAGTAATTTCAAGAGCTTTTGCATCAAATCAATCTGAATAACAAAGTCTTTATTTAACATTATGTTCAGAATAATTAATTGATGTAGCTAAATGATTAGCATTATTCTTGTTATGAAAGTAAACAAGAGAGGTCCGGTTTTACTCGAACATCGCAGATCATACCTTCACCTGCAGACATTTCAATTTCAGAATATTTTACTATGCAAACTAATGGGAAATTGAACATAGACATACTGTCTCAAAAAAAGGAATGAAAAGTAGAATTATGATAATTCCTGTTCTCGGTATCAAAGTTATTGAATCGTTAATATTATTAAAATTAATGAAGCTATAGTGGCGGCGGGTGTACGCAGAAAAACACTCACGCGGCGCGTGAGAAATGATAAATAAGGTAATCAATGCTGCATGGAAGATAATTAAAAGTGCAAAGATTGAGAATTGCAAAAAAAAATTATACTTATTAGACATCTTGATGAAAACTGGCAATTCAATATTGGTAAAAACGGGATGCTTTAGGACGAATTCAAGGAAAATGCATTCAAATGGCTATGAGTTCACTACATTTGGGAAATGGGGAGCCGAGAGAGTAACAATTGAAATAAAAACGAAAAATATTGGCAATTCTGAAAGCGGGGAGAGGCAAACGGCCAAAAATTTGCTTGAGGAAATAAGCGAAAGCAATTCTACATAGAGAACCGAACAAAAGATGGGATTGAAAATCATTGCAAGAGGAAGAAACCGAATAGATTGTAATAATACTTTGAGAAAAAGCAGCTGTAGAGAATATTAGAGGATATAGAACAAAACAAGACATGAAAATGGAAATAGATTAGGAGTGGTACAGATCCGCTGCAATCGAATTAATCAATCGCATTACTAGAAGTATGTATACCAAAATCAAAGATTGAGGTATAGGGTTAGCGAACTGCTGGGAAAATCCGGCACCATCGAAATAAATAAGAGAGCAGCGGCTGAGACGAAGATGTGGTAATCGTATAGAAAAAAGGGTACAATAAAGGCATAAAATATATAGGGTACGAGCAGAAGACGGAAACTCTGGAGCACACATAACAACGCGTAAGATAGCAGCAGAGAAAATAGAAGTCAAGTAGATAAGTGAACTTGGCGAGAAAGTGTCTAACGGAAATGAGGAAAAGATTACCAAATTCAATAACAGAAGTGCTGAAGTGAGTTGCGAACAAAACGTCATTCGAACACTTCGGCGAGTATTCAGCTAAGTCGAGCGTAAAAAAAATCTATATATACTACAACAAATATCTCGAAATCGCGCATGCGAGATTTAATATAATTCGATTCAATAGAGAATGTAATGTGAATGGAATTAGAGAAATTATGTAGAAAGCGTGAATGTTACACACATACAAACAAAATGTAGTACGTTATTTTTGTATGTTCAAACGGTTGATAAAGCAAGATTACCCAGTAGTTCGCCAATTGTAATTTGTAAGCCATATTGAGCGTTTTGGCAAGTATATTACAACATGTCCTATTTCGGCCTCAAAGTTGAAAATCATACGAAACTGCCACAAGAATAGAGAAATAATTCTGTGCGAAATTAACTAATTATATTTCACTGCTAAAGTCCACCTAAAACTTTTATTCTATTTGTTGAAACATCAATAATATAGGATTTCCACATTATATGTATACTGCTTTGAGGTATTCATGATTTCAGTAAAACTTTTTGTGCTTTTGCGGTTTACCAGTAGGTGACACACTTTTGTTCGAGCACGCGAATTATTCATCGTCGCTAAAAACATGTATACGTTTGAAATGTTCCAGAAAAATAGATATAAATTGTGAAAAAATTTACTCGTATTTTAGATTGTTAAATTTTAATAAGTTTTAGGGAGCATATATATGTAATTTGGAGTTTGGGTAATATTCTGGTCATATTATTCGAAGCCACGGCAGTCATAAAGCACACATTACTACGATATTGCATGTCGAAAGTTTTGATGAGGAACGTAAGACGTCATTTACTCTTGACATATTAAATATCTTTCAAAGCTTGCAATAAATCTCGTCCAAAATTCAAACCATCTGGTGCAATAATAATTATAAAGTCAGCTGATACTGAAGTTATTGTAGTTATTGACACTATAAAAGTACTGTAAAATCTCGTGATCAGAAGTCAATCAAGGAAATGCTAAGATCAGAATCCTTTTATGCCAATACTTGAAGTCTTGTTTATAACAACTTCTTTACAAGATTATACTAGATTCAAAGAATACCGATCAGTCATAAAGATGCTAGTGATCGTTTGATTACAACCATTCATTCCTTTGTTACGACAATCATTCGCCTCAATATAGTATATATTACAGTTTGCTACTACACTGCCGTTCTGATTTTCAGTGTCTTTATTGGCCTTTTTGAAAATCGCTCTTTGCTTATCTATCTACTATTTTGCGGTTGATTAGGGTGATTTTACAGTATCAGCTTAACAAAAACAAGCAGCTACTTTCAAAATTCGAATATTTAAAGCGAAAGGCTACATTATGACTTTTATAAATAATGCATCGATAGAGATATTTCGAATCTGGACGACAGGGCTTTTAAAAAACTTATTATTCTTATGAAATAAAGTATGATTTTACAAAGCGGCCAAAGAAGCATAAAATGATTATTACTTTACTAATATAAATTATAATTGAGCGCACATACCTATAAGAACAAATTTTTATTTAAAAGACTCAGCACACCAGTAATTTTCGTGCTATTCAGACCTATATTGTAATACTCTGCTCAGAATTTTTTTGGAGAAACTACTGATAATATAAAATCCTTTTATTTGTTTGAATAAAAGAAATCGAAAACTACATTCGGTAATTCTTGATAAATATCAATCGATACGGATAACTCGCACGATTGAAGATAATGCAGGGGTTGCTTGTTTGAGTTTTACCGACTGCTGTGCAGCTTCGTTTACCTAAATTCGGTACAAGACACAGCTTTACCAACCGCACAGATTGAAAAACGGATCATATAAATTATTGATTTTACTGTTGATAAATTGACCGTAAAACAGGTGGCAGCATACTATCTATTTAAGACAAGCAATATATAAAAAGGAGCATGATCTTTGTATGCTTGAATATACTTATACTTAACTTGTTTGGTAAGAAATTGTATATGTTTGCACGACAAAATTAATGTGACATTAAAATAACGATTAATTTCATGTAAATTGTTGATGACCGCTGTTTGAAAGTACCAAGTGTTGCTAATCAAAAACGATAATTTCATTGTAAAAAGATAATAAATTAGACTTTATAATAAAAAAAATTTTTCAGTACATCATCAACGAAATATGCAATGTAAGGGATTCGTTCGCTTCTCGCGATTCTAGACCACTTCCAATTTCCAATAAGCTGAATAATTTTGATGACCCAAGCAGATTTCAATAGAGAAGCGCGACGGGGTTCGATATTGAATTCTAATCATTATCAATACTGACATTTCCCATTCGATGCATGACATTAAAATGCTTTCATTCGTTTTTATTTGAAATTTTTATTGAAGTATTTTCGATTATGAACTCCTCAATAGATCTCAGTCCGATTTTGCTAACATTATCAACTAATTATAGTTATTTTTATCAAGCATTCAATTAATTTTCATCAACCCTTGCGTGATTAGGTACATATTCTCGAACGTTGTTTGACTCTATGTACCAAATGTACATGTAAAATATACATCTAACTTTATAGAGAAGATTTTAAATTTAATTAATGTATAGAAAAACAATATATTGTTGAGTTTAAATAATCTTTTTCTAGAATAGAATATTATGTGTTCTTTTCTATATCAATCTGCATATATTCCGTTACACCTGCATAATGTATCACGTTTCAACGTAAATACATTCTACTTACTGCAATTTCCCTTGATACCCGTCGGACAAGTAACAAAATATGTAACTTTTAGGTATTAAAGTGGCCAAAAAATTAAGTTAAAAATATCACTACATTTCATCGAAAATTGTCGCCGAATAATACTTCAGACCGGCCATGAAATTTATTATTCCAATTATCCGCGTCAATGATCTTCCTAATTCCGTATTTAATTTGCAATTCTTTTGTGTAATTAAAGTAAATGGCTAACCATACAAATAAAGCTGATCAAAAGATTAAGAATTTCCCTCAACTACCTCAATCAAACAGTGCGTGACCTCCTTTTTCAAGACACAAACACGCCGAACGCGTGTAGCTCATTGCCTCGTCCTTTCGCTGCGACCCTTTTGATGTGGTCGTCGGCCGTCGCATTAACCCTCCGTAATATAAAAGGTAGCGAGAGACTTTTTCCGGCGTTACATACTGAGCCGACAGGGAAACTTTCTTTAGAAAGTAGTTTTACGAGCTGATAAAAGAAATCGAATTGCTGACAACACGTGCGGCGAAGTTTTGCAAAATCTATTTTTTTTTTCGTACCTGCAGTGGACGCATATTGCATATAAGTGCGACAAAAGTTTTAGGCCTTTAATAGAATCATTTGTTAATATTGCCGATAAACAATTGATAGTTTTCACTTATCGCTGAGTCATATGCAATTTACTTATGATTTTATTTATTTGTGTGTTATAGATACTATTTTCCTTGTAGCTTTATATGAAATAACGCATAGGAATGTTAATAGTTCAATCAGCTATGGATGTATTTTAATCAATTTAGAAGGAAAAAAACGTACTTACATAATTAAGAAAAATTTCGAGTAATATTCATACACGATTTGTTCATAAATTTTATAAATTTGAAAAATGTGTAAACTCAACACTCGAAAAAAATGCTGTTTTACGATACAGAATAAAATAAAACTTTATATTAATACACATAAATCGAACCCAGGTATTTCATACAAAAATCTCAAAATAACGGCTTTCCGCTTTATAGCGCTTGGCGTGGCAAATTTTGATATATTTAAGTAAAGGATTGACTTTTGCTTTATTTTCAAAGATCAATAAACAAAATCATAATATACGGTTATTATTTCATTGTAATAGAGTTTGTGAATAAAAGCTTTTCAGCCCTTTCATGATTGTATAGTGCCAGTGGTACAAAAGATTCATGCAATATAAAGTCTGGCGTATTTATTCCGTCACAAAGAGCGGATATAAGTAGCAATGCAAAGTGTGGAGATTGCAAGAGAATTTCGCTTTGACATATGAAGACATCGTTTAGTTTTCAGAGAATGTTTCATCAAGGAAATACTTGTCAAGTTGAAACAGGACTGCCCAGAAGTCATGCAAAGTAACCAATTAGAAGTTAGAAGTGAGAATATGTCCTTTCTTGCATCTTGCATGACAAAAAGAAATTCAAGGAGATTTTTTTAATTTCGCTAGCTGCTGTTATTGAGTTGAATAAAATACACGGTTACCATAAAATTTTGAAAGTTCTTACTTTGCTAATGATAATGCATAGCATTAGCATATACATTGCTAATGCTAATAATAGTAATAGCAAAGTTAAAACAAGTCAGCAATAAATGTGTAACTATCATATTGTTTATAGTCTAATTAGCGGTGCAAGCACGTTTGTGCCCAACGAACTCGTTAAAAACTTGCTTAACAATGCCTAAGCTACACGAAGCTAAAACTTCGTCGTTATAAATTATTTAAATCTATGTACAAAAGTTTTAGTTTCTCTTGTACTTACAGTAGCTTTGTATCAGAGAGTCGAGCTTAACGCGCATCATACGACAATACGATAATCGAATTTTTGTATACAGTGATGGCACTTATCACCTCCAAACTATTGTAATATCCGTTATTTGGCTTTTCACATAACTACTGATAGATCAATAATGATTAAGCGATTATGAACAATAATATAGAGCATAGTAATTATGAATATTTAAGCATAAGTTCTCTGGAATAATTTGAACCCACGCTCATTGTGCGATCATAGTTATTGATTCACTAATAGGTTCCAATAAATGTCTCGCTCATTCTTTATTGATAATGCTACTTCGCCTACTACTGTTGTATTTAATAATTCTCACATAGGTATATACATTACACATTCCTCGAGATTTCACTGGTATAAAAAAGTCTCTTTTACAAGTGACTTATCATAAATGTATATCATCTATGCTCGACTTCTAAAAAACGTACGAAACTATTCAGCATAAGCACACCAATTAGTAATGGCACATTACTAAACTTAATGACCCCATTCGAAGTACTTAAAAGTGAAAAAAATAATGCAGATCAAACGGGTTAGCTATTTGTTTTGTAATAACGATCAGTGTTTTAAACAAACAAAATTCAACTTATTCATAAAGCAAGACAAAATAGTACATATCATAAAATGATACATTTCGATTTTAGTGACGAAGTGTTTTTTCAACGGTGCGGCGCGTAAAAGTTTACCTTGGATCGAAGGAGAATAAAAGGTCACAGAAGAATGAAATTATCACCTTCCCACTCGCCCATCGAACAATATTTTTCGACAGGGCTCATTAGATTTCAATTAAAAATGATTTTTTTTATTCGAGTATGTGGGCGGAATTGAGTTTTCCGCGCAGAAATAATGAAAAAGTATCTTTTTTTTTGTAGCCTCGACTGATTAAAAAGCTGTAAGTAGAGGATTTATAAAAAAATTGGAAAACGGATTTGAAAAGCGAACATAGTAACGAACGAAATCGTGGCTCGATACCTAAAACAAAAATACAAACATCGAGAGAAATAACGACTAATTTTTTTTCTACGTTGCTACTTTTATACAACAAAAACCAAAGAACTAGCAACAGAAAATATCAACATTATTGCGAGTAATTTGTTAGCGTAAGTGAACGTAAGTAGATTTTCGATTAACCCTTAATAACAAAAAGTTAAACTGTACCAGTTTATGGTTGATCTAACTTGCGCATGAGGTGTTGATGTACGATTAACCGCTCAGCTTTGATCGTAATCAGATAGCACAGCCATAACGTGATATATCGACATCGGAAATTGTTTATTGGAGACGATGAAACAATATTTTGGCATCAAAATTTGCCTCGTCGAAGAATCGAAACTCCTGAAACTACTGGAACTTCTGTTTTAGAATATTTGAACACACATTGAACTGCACCCTTAATGTGCGGCACCGACCGCACGGCAATCATGTCAAACTTTGAGTATCCGGCCTAGTTTGTATTTCGGTATTCGACAATTTCGGTCTGTAATAGTCATGATAATAATATTTAAGGGTCAATGGGATAGAACCCATACTATTTGCATAAATATTTTTTCATTAATAAAATTATATAATGGCTTTGCTCAAATCGTGAACGCATAGAATCTTACAATTACTGCTTATAATAAACTGTTGAATTGTTTAACAAACATTTTTTCTGCAATCCTTTAAGTAACTTTGTTGTTTTTAAGATAAAACATGTATTTTTTATAAACCACCTTTTTCTTACTAAAAGTATGTAATTATCATTTTACTATGGCATCCGGAAATTTAGAAAAGATTAAAAATCCTCGAGTGCATCGATATAGACATACAACTGAACAAAGCTTTTTGACTTGGCTTTGCTCTCAATTCGTGACTTAGCTGATAATCAGATGAAATTAAAATATATGTCTTGATATATAGTGTGCCTGACTTTTTTGCACCAGAGCGAATTTGGATAAGTTTATCGATTGTATTTTTCGAGCAAAAAATTTGTAATACCTGAAAAGAAAATAATTTTCAAGTAAACATTTACCGAGCATCCATTGCTTACAGTAGAAGTTTGCAAAAATTTTCTACACGCTGTTTGTGATAATGCTTTTGAACACGTCTGATTAGTATGCACAAAGTGCAGTTTTATAAAGAAACAACGAAAAAGAAGTAGAACAAAAAAAAAAGTTTTTATTAATTCTAGCGATCAATTTTTATATAAAAAACTTTATAATGTTTACTGCTATTAGGAATTTTATAAATGGCTAATTCCCAGCTATTTCAACATGCGCATATCGACCACCCAACCGATTTCGTTCAAACTCGGTAGGCTTATTCTATATGTAACAATAAACATTCTTACCAATTTTTAGGTCAAAATATTTATTAGTTCAAAAGTTATTAACAATTGAAAAAATGTGGAAATTTTTTTTTAAAGATCCAT
>JAWWMK010044931.1:0-10942 GCA_035047105.1 Galeopsomyia nigrocyanea
AGAGAGAGAGAGAGAGAGAGAGAGAGCGATACCTACACTGCGACTGAGAGAGAGAAGGAAGGGGAACGCCGCGGAGATGGAGAGAGAGAGAGAGAGACAGACAGAGCGATGCCTATAGTTTACAACCGAGGGAGTGAGGGAGAAGAGAGAGAGAGAGCGATACCTACACTGCGACTGTGAGAGAGAAGGAAGGGGAACGCCGCGGAGAGGGAGAGAGAGAGAGAGAGAGAGAGAGAGAGAGAGAGACAGAGCGATGTCTATAGTTTACAACTAAGAGGGAGTGAGGGATGGTGAGGGAAGGTAAACGCAGCGAAGTCTGGCGTGGAATGCGTGTGACGGATTCTTCTGTCGCACGAATTCTTTTAACCAATTCCTCATTTTTTTCTTGCTAGCCTCCTAGCGCCAACCGGCGCTGGGAGGCTAGCGGCTAGCGATAACCTGCGCTACTTAGCTATTAATATCAATCTGCGATAAGGAACTTCGTTCCAATTGTATTTGCGATGTTTTATTGCTTAGCGATGTATAGCCCAATCAGAACTTAGCGAAACAAATTTTAGTTTGAGTCAAAAATCTCTCGCGCTTTCTTTAAATATATAATTAGCGAATCCATAACTAGTGACTAAATTTAACTTGTTCTTATATCAAAGATCGTAATTAACAAATGATTATCGACAATTATTTTATAGAATTTTTATTTAACGGCAGTAATTCTTGATTTTCAAAACTACTGTAATTGTTATAATTCTCATATAAAGTCATTCCGGCGTTCTCAAAATAACGTTACGTCACTAAAGATTTGGTTTTTACTCGCTCGTCCTCCCGCCTCCCCCACATATTTCTAAAAAGTATAAGTGGCTCTATGAAAACGCTGAAAATAAATATTTTTCAATGACATATGTTCGTGTAGTGCAAAAATTAATCAGTATTATTATTATCTATTTATTTTGCTCGCAACAAGTACTACAATGTGTGCAACCATCTCATACAGCTGTCAGTTTAATCTTAAATCTAAGGCAGATTGAAGTAAAAATTATTAGGTGAAATAATTACATTACAAAAAATATTACAATTTTTACCACAAAACGACGGATCGTCACATACGTCCATAAAGTCATCGTTTGTCATTGTTCAATATAAGGCGTCATAGTTTTCTTTTGCATCAATAAGATTAACAAGATCTGCATCGCTCAAATAAGCGAAAACTTGATCAATATTATCCGTTATTTGTCCTTCGGTTAGTTCGCACCATGCCTCACGTGCTTGTTCCAATAACAATCGTCTCGCCACAGCTTCGCGATACTTAGCCCGAAATACAACTGAATACTTTGGAAACTGGCTACTGAAATTTGGAGATTCAACGAGTTCATGTAGCTTTTCTATGTAGGGTCGCATGCAGTTTACATTCGCCCGAAGTAAATCGTAAAGCGATCTGCGACTGTCGATCGAGGTGCTTTTCAATTCTTCGATTTCTTTCAAGTATTCATTATACCCTCGTTTAAAATTATCCCTGATGAGTGCTCTGTATTCCTCCTTAAGTGGTAACTTGGCAGCATCCAATTTGATCCAGTACCGCGACAATGACAAGAGAATCCTAGATCGATCGTTTTTGGCTTTGATCTGCATTATTATTTGGTAAACCTGAGGATCATTTACGTCTGCGCCATACGCCAACAAATTATTGATTGCAACAGTCAATCCAAGTGACAGTGCGTAATATAAAATCGATTTCCCTTCGTTATTCCGCACGCTCACGTATGCTCCGTGCTTCAAAAGTATATTGAGGATATCTGAAGATCTGATCCGAAGATTAGAAAGCTTGTGAATAGGTCTGTCACCTTTATGATCTTTGGCATTCACGTCTGCTCCACTCGTTAAAAGCAACTCAACTATTTCCAGCGTTCTTTCAGCGTCCGTTACTGCGCGATGCAGAGCTGTTTCTCGATATACATAATTTTGACAATTAACCAACGCACCGAAGTCAATCAGTAATCGGACGATCGATAAGTTGGCATTGTAAGCTGCGTAATGAAGTGGCGTATTTCCCCTTATATCCGAGGCATTTACATCGGCTCCACTGGTGAGTAGCAGCTTGGCTAAATACTCCGATTTGTTCTTTCCCACTGCCTCGTGCAAAGGCGTCCGTAAGTCTTCGTCTTTGCAATTGACCTCAGCACCGAGATCAATCAGTTTTCGGACCATTGGATCTTTGTCATGCCGTACAGCCAGATGCAATGCCGATTTACCTGTTTCATTCGTGTCGTTCATTCGGCAGCCATCGCTAATGAAAATATCGCACGATTTGCTAAAAAACTCTTCGCACGTTTCCTCGTTGTGAGTATGCTCGGCGAGTAAATGCAATAGACTTTTGCCGTCTCTTGATTTGAAGCACAAACCAACGTTACAGCTCTACTGATAGGTATGGAAGAGTACTGTCTAATCACCGATGTGCCTATTGGTTTTGAAAATTCTACCAAAACTACGTTTATCAAATGTATCAATGTTTCTGGAAAATTTTAATTGCAATTATCTGCATAAGTAACGTAATGAAAAATTGTAGTCGTTGCCACTGTTTTAATCATTCATGTAATAAATTGAAAGATTGATAAGTTTAATGAAAATTAATTTTTGAAACATCAACATTTTCTCATGTTCAAATTCAGATTAAACTTGGTAGTTGTTCGAGTGAACAGATAAAACTTTCTTTAGCAATTATCAAACTTTCAAAAGCAGTAAATTTATTATATCAGTAATTATCATATTATTTCAAAGTATGTAGTTTATCATTTTGAATAAAAGCTATTTTACCAAAAGTGTATCAAAGACAGCTTTTAATATTTGATAAAAAGATTAATTTATTGAAAAAGTTAGCATAAAATAAAGTAATAAATAAGGAGCTAGTAGTGAAATAAGTTAAAATTGATGTAAAAGTAGCAAATTCTATTCAATGTCTTTTACTGTTCTAACCATTACAATGTCGTTTATATATTCTATTTAATTTCTCTATGCAGCAAAAACATGGACGATTATCCGCAGCAACCGTAAAATTTCCACCCTCTTCATTTTTCGTCGGACAGATAATTTCAACTCTGACAGTCGCTTCCCGTTGTTAAAGTATCTTTCAATGATATCAAATCTGCGTTGTTCAAATGATCGAGAACTTGATCGATGCTGTCCGGTAGTTGAACTCTGGTTAATTTGTACCAAGCCTCCTTTGCTGGTTCCAGTAATGATTGTCTGGCTACAGCTTCGCGATATTTAGCCAGAATTATAACTGAATACTCTGGAAACTGACTTCTGAACTTGGGAGATTTGATGAGTTGTTGCAGATTTTCGTTGTTCACGTACGTTCTCAAGTGTTTTGGATGTACGTGAAGAAAAGCATAGAGAGATTTGCAACGACTGTCGACAAAGGCGCCTTTCAACATTTCAATTTCATTCAAACACTTTTGATAAAACCTCTGATAATAGTTACGCTCGTCAAAAGCATCGTCATTTGGACTCCAATCCAGTCGATCAAGTGGTTGATAATAATGATAATCGTTATACTCGATGAAATCTCCGTACTCTGCCGAGCAATGCAACTCGGCAGTCTTGAGCTTGGTCCAATGTTGAAATAAAATATTTAGCGATCGATTGTTTTCTTCCAGTTCTGGTAGCAAGCTAAGGACGCTATTCTCGTTGATATCTGCGCCGTACGCGAGCAATTCTTCAACGCTGTCAGGACAATCCAAACGTATGGCGTTAAAGAGCGGTGTGTTACCAAGTTCATCACGTGCGTTCACGTATGCTCCACATTTCAACAGCAGCTTCAGCGTGCAAATTTTACTCAAATGAATCGGCCGTCTGTTCATGAAATCTTTGCTGTTCACGTCGGCTCGTCCTCCGTATATCAATGTCGCAGCTATGTCTGAAGTTTTGTTGTACATTGCAGCGTAATGCAGAGGTGTCCATGTGTTGTTGTCCTGGAGATTGGCGTTGAAACCACATTCTAATAACTCCCGGACGAATGCAATATCCTCGGCCTTAGTAGCTCTGTGGAGTGCAATACGATCGTTCTTGTTGTGATAGTCAACCGCGCGGTCGTAGGCGGTAACAAATTTTTTGTTACTCGGATGCATACTTTTGATGTATCTGTAAAAATTTTAAAAGTTACCTATCGCAAACTTCCAATTTCATATATTATTTTTTAAATTAAATTGCGCGGAACGAAGCACGTATCTTTGGCATTGTACTTTAATTAAGATAATTGTGAGAATTAGAAAGTGATTTATAAGAAACACGTAATCGTCATTAAGAATATTTACGAAATTGATTGCATTGCCAATGTAAAAATGTGAGAAGTTCTAAATTCGTTTGAAAGTAATTGTATTTCAATGTTGTTGTTCATGCGCTGACAGTAAAACAACAATATCAGCAAAGATTTTGATAGACAATTTTTTTTCATACGCGTTATTGACTTACTTGTAAAAACGTTAAAATGAAGATTTGTGGTAACAATGTACGGCGTTGATGTATGTTATTTCGTACTAATAGCTGGCAAACGACTACAAGGTGTATTCGTTGCAGACTCCGCTTGCTAATCCTTACCGACAGTGGTATACCAAATATTAGTTACATCACATAATTAGCTATTATTTATCGATTTGATTTTGAAATGCACACTGCAAAACAGCTAATCCAATATTGTATATATGTATATCGTTCAAAATTATAGGAGCACAAATTGGATTACGCGTGGCGACGATTGTGTGATTATAAAGAATGCACTGATGAAATGCAAGCAACTCCGCGACAGAAGCATGACTGATGGCTTCTCATCCCCCTCCTTTTCGTCTCCGAGTACGTCATATTTGTAACTTTACACATCAAAGTATAAGTCAGTCGTGGGCAAGTCTGTACTTGCGGTGCCGTGATATAACACTCCGGGAATGCAAATCGCAATGCAAGTGCAAAAAGAAATAATCGAAGGGTTTTACGAATAATCAATTTCACATAATAATGTATAGATAATTGGATTACTGTGGTAGATACAGTACTTCAAAAAGGTAGGGGTATTACGAAAAAAAATGAAAAGAAATATTTTCCGAGATTAAGCAGTTTTTATTGTTATCAATCTCATTTATTTTGCTGGCGTCAAAGCTACAATGTTTTCAATCACCATTTTTATCAAAAAATATAAATCAAGAAAATTTCACTCAACATACATCACACAGTATACATAAATTTTATGATGCGCCGTAGAAATTGTTGAGTACAAAAACGAGAGAAACGAACCAGCATTTCCGCTTCACGCAGTCATAGTCAAAATCTATTGTCATCATCGTTGTTTATACATCATCGTCATATTCATTTGCTTCAATAATATTAACGAAATCCTCGTCGATCAGGTGAACAAAAATTTTATCGATGATGTCCGGTAATTCCACTTTGGTTAGTTCATACCAAGCTTCTTTCGCTCGTTCCAATAATATCTTTCTTGTTACAACTTGTCGATAATGATCACGTATCATAGCTGAATACTTTGGAAACTGGCTACTAAAATCTGGAGATCCGATGAATTGTAGCAGAGTCTCGTTTTCAACGTAGGTAACTCCACGGCTAGGATGCAGATGGAGGAAATTATAAAGCGACAGCAACGTCCCATTGCTGGTGATAAAAGCATTCTTGAGCTTTTCGATTTCTTTCAAGCACTCATTGTTATATTCTTGATCGCTAGAGTATCTAACGTAAACTTCGCATTCATCATTCAATGGCAATCCGACAGCCTTCAACTGAAGCATGTATCTCCACGAAAATTCGTCAAATTGCTTTTCAGCTTATCTCGTACGTTCCCAAAAATATGCCTTGCTATGTCACACTCGAATAATGTAAAATTTTCAATGGATTCACGATGTTGGATAATAAAGAGAATGATGTTGATGGTACATGAAAACTTACTTATTATCACAAACCCTTCGCTAAGTGTAGTTTTTTTATAGTATAGCAACAATTTTTTTCATAAACATAATTTTTTGGTTACACATGCGTGCTGTGTATGAATGAATGACCTAAAGCACTCTCATCTTTCGCTTTACCTTTTATTTACAACTGGGACAAATTGGTATATGATCACTGATAAATATCAGATTTTTTTTCTTTTCCAGGCTACTCAGAATTTGTCAAAGGAAATTATCGAATAATTTAATGCAATGTTTGAATTTTTCACTACTTATCACTGTGGTGATAGGCAGTGGCACCCTCAAGTTTTCAAATGTTGAGAAGATTTTTCTCAGTACATAGTCTCAACATTTAATGCAATGTCTTCTAAAACTTGATCTTCATCTGTTGAGTTGAGTTTATAAATTAGCAAAATATTTCAATAAATCAATATGAATGTGCGTAAGGAGTTTCAATTAGCTCAGAACTATTTTAAATATGAATTATTGGGTTTTATTATTCAAAAAGATATACATTTATGAAAGAATATTAGAAAAATTTTAATTACTAAAAATTAAGTGAGAGAGCTTTATTGCGTGTGCGATCGCTGTTTAAAGTTAATTAATACACTTCATATTCATGTGTATATGGCTAAGTATACAAATCAAAAAATTATCGTAGTTTTTTACTTATTATATCTCTTTATTGAAGGAAGCCAAAAAATGAAACATGAAAATATGAAATACGCTAAAATATATTCAAATACATTAAAAATAGTAAAAAGTACGATGAAAGATTTAAGTAGAAACTACAAATATTCTAAGTTTATTCGAAATATTTGAGTATTTTAAATAAATTATAGTTGATGCAATGAACATATAAAAAGTAAACGAGAGCTGTGATTAGCGATGTGGTAAGGAGCAGTCTTCTGCAATTGCTCGAAAACCTCGAGCGGCTCGATCTGAAGCTCGGGCGAGCCGAGCCTTCGAGCTCCCGAGCTGGCTCGAGCTCTGGAGCTTTTTGGGCTGTTTGAACTCAAGTATTCGATAAAAAAATGAAGACTCTTCTAATTCCGCAACAACCTGAGATCGAGATATATAATTTGAATGCTTGAACAATTAAAAAATTTAAAAGTCGGTACAACTGGTAAAAATTTATAGACTGGTCGGTGCAAATGTTTCAAAGATCAAAAAATCTAATCAGTTCGATATATCAAAAATTTGAGACAGTTCGGAGCTCGAAAAATTCGAGGGTCCACGCTGGCTCAGAATTTCGAGCCAAGCTCGAGTCGTCTCGAGTCGAGCTTTTGCAGAGGCCTACTAAAAAGGTGTCTTGTCCTTATAATCTTTGGCATTTACGTCGGCTCCGTTTGTTATCAGCAATTGGACGATCTCCGATGTTTTCCCGTTTATCGCGGCACGATGCAAAGGTGTTTGCATAAAGTATTTGGTTTTACAATTAACTTCGGCACGATGTTCTATAAGTAATCGAGCGATCGGCGCATTCCTATTGTCAGCTGCAAAGTGAAGCGGCGTATAGCCTTTAGAATCGATAGCGTTCACGTCGGCTCCATTCGTCAAAAAGAGCTGGACTAACTCAACCGAATGGCCCATCATCACTGCTTCGTGCAAAGGCGTTCGCGAATTTTCGTCCTTACAGTTAATTTCGGCGCCAATGTCAATCAGCGCTCGAATCATTGGAACGTTTCCATATGCGGCAGCTGAGTGTAGTGGCGTTCTGCCACTTTTGCATGTCACGTTCACGTCGTAATCACCGTAAACGGTCAAACACCACGCTTCGGTACGGACATCATGGTTCGATTCTACAATGGGAGTTTGTTCGGCGAGCAAATGTAATAGAGTCTTGCCATGCTTCGATCTCAAGCTAAAGTCAGTGCCATTTTCGTGCAAAAATTCCAATACGATGAAATTTTGCGCAAAATGCACGGGCCTTTTACCAAACCGATCCCAATTGACGTCCGCGCCTTTGGCTATCAATTCACTCAGAACCATTAAAAAATACTCACTTAATTCTGTCGTGCTCCAAAATTCACAAGTACTTAGCAGCACGTGGAAAATATTCGATGCATAATGATCGTCATAGCAATTATTCAAGTAATGATCGATGTATGTTTTCATAAGAACCATTCCTTGATTTTCATTGAAAGCTTTACGAATAAGTGAACGGCCGAATCTGTCGAATATCGCGTCAGGGACTCCTCTCTCAAGTAGAATTTTGACACATTTAACGGCGTAGTCTGGATTGTAGTTCGAATATGGATTTTCGTGAAACAACTCTGATTGTCGCGCTATTGCGCGTTTCTCTAGAAAAAGATCAAGTAACGTTCTTTTATCCTCGTCCACAACTTTTATGTCCCTGGTGTATTCGAACAAAATAGGCAAATAGTGTTGCAAATAATATGAAATAGCCAAAAGTAACGCGCTCTCTCCTTGATTATTTTGTAGGTCAAAGTCTAAATGTTTGGATATCAAGAATTCTAGAAAATTCATGCTATCATTCTCTATCACCTTATAATGTTCCATCGATATTTTAATATATGGATTTTCCGTCATATGTTTCAATTTTTTATATTCATCCTTGATGAAATAATGAGCTAAAGTATCGCCATTTTTATTCATTGCATATAAATCAGCTGCAGATTCTATCAAAAAATCTACTGTATTTCTCATTCTTCTTACGACTGCCAAGTGTAACAGAGTTTCGCCTTCTGCATTTTGAATGTTTGGATTGGCGTCTTGAGTAAAAATAAGCGTTAAAATTTCAGTTACACATACTTCCTTCAAATTCATATTCCTTAAAACAGCATGTGCCAACGTGTCGCCGTTCTCGTATATGTATATTGAATAGATCTTGTAATGAGGAAGCATATCCAAAATTTCTTTTTCACTGCCATCTTTAAAGACACCATAGACACTCGCTGGACCATACGCAACTTCATCACTTGTTGGCAGTTCCAGAGGATTCTTTCTCTCCGCCATCTCTCACGTCTAAAAAATATACATAACATTCGTTCGTATCATTCGTCAAAATGTTGTAATTGGTTTTGTAATTTTATTTTTTTTTTCCGTTAACCATAAATTTTGATTTACTATAACCGCGAATGTCTAAAAGATGACCTACAGATTAAATTAATAATTCGCAAAAGATCACTTCTGTGGCTACGAGGCATAACCGTTTAAGTCAATTAAAAAAAAAATTGAGTTAAGGCCCCCCCGGAAATGCATATAGATATACAAATACGTGTTAAAACAGGCGACCCTTTGCTCCACAATTATTTTGTGATCAAACAAAATTGGGATTCAACAGATTTATGACAAATACCTTTTGGTATGTAGTTTGCGCTAAAGCAATTCCGGATAATTCTGTGCAGCCATTTAGTCAGAAAAAAAATTAGAAATTGAATAATAAATCCAGCTATCATCGGTGTAAACAAAACAAATGTGAGCGTGCTCTTTGTTTATTATTGATTTTATAACCTGAATTTCGATCGTGACTTTTTGGATGTGTTTCTAATAAAACGGCTGCACAAAATCATTCAGAACTGCTTTAGCGCAAACTACGTAGCTAAAGGTATTTATCATAAACCTGTCGAATCCCAATTTTAGCACATCAAAAAATGATCAAGGAGCAAATGGTTGCCGGTTTTCACACATATTTGTGTATATCTATAATACATGTCCGGAGGGCCTTAACACCGTATTCTTAATACTTGAGTAACCTCTTTTTACAAATATTCTATGCTGAAAATTCTAAAGATAGCCTAATAAGGAGAGTACCACATCTTCGGGACACCGATTTGATTGTAACTTTGGAAACTCTTTCCATATGTGAAAAGATGTAAGAAGCCTAGTCCATTCGGTCTAAAGCTAATTTCTTCCATATAGTTATAGGCTATTTTCACAAAATTGAAGAAAATGAATGGCCCCCGTATAATGAAAATAGCTTGTAATCTAAGCATTATAGGGTGTTTATAGTATTACCAAATGAAAAATGAGATCAAATTTAACCCTTTCTAATGAAAAAAAAAATTTGTTGAAAAAGATTTACCCGTTCAAAAGTTATACGACAAAAAAGGATTTTATATTGGTAATTTTATTAGCAAATTTTAAAACCGCGTAACTTATGAACGGATAAATCTTTTTCAACAAATTTTTTTCTATCGATGGGATTTATTCTCAGCTTTTGTTCGATAAAAACTCTACAATGCTTAGATTACAAGCTATGTTCATTATAAGGGTGCCATTCATTTTTTTCAATTTTATGAAAATAGCCTATAGTTATAACTATTGAAAAAACGAGTTTTGGACTGAATGGACGATAATCTTTTTCAACAAATTTTTTTTTTCAATAAAAAGGATTTGAACTTTCGTTTGGTAATACTATAAAAACCCTACAATCCTTAGATTACAAGCTAAATTCATTACAAGAGAGCCACACATTTTGCCCAATTTTATGTAAACAATTTATAACTATGAGAAACATTAGCGTTAGACCGAATGGACGCGGCTTCTTACATATTTTCACGTATAGAAAGAGTTCTCAAAGTTACAAGCAAATCGGTGACCCAAAGATGTGACATGCTCGTTTTGAGTTTTCAAATTTTTTTTCACTTTTTGAGGCCTAAAGAATAAGTTAAAATCGGTTAAGAGGGTGTACCAATTTTTTTTCTTCATTTCGAAGATGAAAAATTCTAGAGATATGCCCATATATAAGAACGATTTTTATTGCACGAAAAACGAATAGACAAAAGCTATCTCCTATCTCCAAGAAAGCAATCTACCAGAGCAGCTGGCCGCGTATTTTTTTTTCAAATTAGAGACTTTTTTTAATTTTCTTGGCTAGTTCATATGGATTTTTAAATGTATCGTTTTTAAAGCGTATTCTCTAATTTGCGTTTTCAAAATGTTTAAATAATATACTAGAAATGGTCTTATCCTTTTAAATGCATTGTCACGAATTGGACTAAAGCTTGTCTTACTTTTAAAAATTAATTTAAAATGGAATG